>UXGD01003672.1:0-19515 GCA_900474315.1 Torymus auratus
GTACTGTACGCCCTGCGGGCAAAAAACAGCCTACGCATTTTACGCTCCTCGTGGAGAAAATTAGTATATGCACCACGCACGGGAGTAAGTAAAGAATCCCTAAGATCGCATATTTGTCGCATCCGAGCCGAAGGCGAGGGTCACAAATTTATGCGATCTGAGACATTCTTTACTTTTACTCCCTAGGTGCATAATCTACTATTCCCTATCTTACACAAAAATTTACACATAATCTAGTGACCAAAAGTACATAGCAACGAGTTCACAGGACAGAACTTTCAAATTGTAGGCGTCAGATGCGTAGTTGTAAATGTGATTATGTATTTTTTTATACAAACGGATATAATTAATTTAAAATTTTTATATATATTTACAGTAATTTCTTTACTCTTGTAAAATAAAAAAAAAATTAAATACGAAAATATTAAAATTATAATCATTTGTAAAAATTCTTTACCTTATTCCCATAAAAATTCACTGGAACAATAAGTCAATTCTACATTAGTAGTTCTGTAAAAATAAAGGAACAAGCACCGATCTTCAACCCGGTAAAAAAAATGAAAAAGTAAGTTTAAATTGGCCATCTTTCTTTCTTCTATTAGTTAGAACATTTACCATCACTCAACCCCATTTCATGTAATTTAAATCGTGATTCCGAAATTTAGTATCCCATTTTAAACCAAAGTTAATTTTTTGTCTTATAAAATATTATCCTTAAATTTTTCTTTTTCTCGCGCCTTTTTGCCGCCCATACCTGTCCCCATTTAGTATACAGTGTCGCGATTGAATATAAGAACTCAGGCTCAAATCCTACTGTTTCACTAGAAAACAGATAAGTCGTAGTTTTTGCTCGAAAACACGACGTAACAATAACCTTATTGACTTAAATTTTACACTTTTTATTTCTCTCTATTTCGAGAAAATTAAATCTAAAATTAAATCTAAAATTGAATCATTTATTTAATATTCAATCAATTGATTTTACTTCTCAAACTATAAATATAAATGTCAATAAAAAATTATAACTACAATAAATTAGTTCCATTATATATAAATACCATGATCACTTCCATCTATTTATTTTTTCAAATATAACTACAATTTCGAGCTACAAAACCAACGGAATAAATTTTCATAAAGAAGTATAACATATACGTTTCCAAATCGAACAATATTGAGAGGCACTTTTAAAATAGCAGAATTGACAAGCGCACGCCGCGCCGCGATAAGGAAACAGAACCTCGATGTCGATATATCGCTGCAGTATATATTGACTGATCATTTTTGGCAGCAGTTTCGAATTTTAATTTCCTGGATAACGTGTATCCCCGATGTCCGTCAAAATATACGCTTATCTCGAATTTGAAATTCCTTTCAACTCGATCAACAACCACGCGCGCGATATCCCCAGAGTATGCTTATAAATAAATCAATATTTCCGAGAAAATAACATCCCTCGACTCTCGCGTATATACCTACATAATTCAAATAACCTCTCCGGAAAAATTCCTTCCTCCTTTAAACGCTCTCCGCATACTTTCTTCCTCTCGGAACGCCAACGGGCCCCCATAATACCAGCAATTCCTTACAAGCATAAGCATAGCCCTGCGCGTCTCTCTGAAAATCCAAAACAAGCCAGTACTTAAAGGGCGTGCGCGTATATACTTACGCGAAACTACAATGCACAACGCAGAACAATGCTGCGTTGCTCTCTCTCTCTCGCGCACAATGTCCAAAATCAGGCCGAAGAGGCAGCCGCCGGTGATTTCGCATTGTGCGACAATCGGCACGGGGATTTCTACTGCTGCTGATGTTGCTGCCATCTCGCGTTTCGGGTAAGAAAGGGGGCAAATATTCTAGAGAGGAAAGAGAGAGAGAGTTTATCGCTGAGAAAGGACGAGGGCTTTTAGCCGGATTTCGAAAGGGGCCTTGGGGGAAAGACAATTTGGAAAATTGGAGGTCTGGCTACGAGAAGATTTTGAGAAAGAGAAAGGATGGAGAAGTTTTTGGAGATTGGTATAAAGGATAGGGTGGGTATAAATAGGGGAAAGGTTGGAAAAGTTTTTCCAAAAATGAAGAGGGTTGAATTCGTGCGGAATTCTGAGAGGAAACGTAATGCGGTCAGTTTGAATTATTTTTCGGCGTCTTTTTCGTTGCATGATCAGCGACGTGGCATCTTTGGTGAAAATATATTTTCTTAGTTTACTTCGGTATTAGGAAAGGATAGAAATCGCACAAAATGTATAGTTACAAACGTACTCAAGTTTATACATAGTGAAGAAAGTAAACCCTGAAAATTTATTTTATATTCCTTACAACCTATCCAACCATACAACCAAAGAATTTTATTCTTCCAAAATAAAAAGATTATTCACAGAAAATGTAAAAAGATATATATAACATCGCCTTTGATTCTAATTCGTTATCCGCAGCTCAACCATACCGTAAACCCATCAATCCCCGACTAAAAACTTATATACATTTTTTTCCTCTAAACAGTATTTTCATCCTCTCTCTCCCTCGCTCTGTACCAACCTTCCGTGACAAATACAAAAATAATCCCCACAAAAGAACCACCACTACTACACACACAGCCACGTTCATCCCTTTAAAATTTATCTCGCAATCCCCGTTCGCGCGCTCGCAATCTCCTTCGTTACGAACGAAGCAACCCAAAACGACCAGCAGTATATAGCGCGTGCACATTTTTCATCCCGCACTATATATATATCTACCAGGCGCAAATCCACCGATAACAAGCGCGCAATTTTCCCCCATTTTACAAATAGAAAAAGTCCCAAGCAAAAAAGAAGAAGAAAATACGTACAGCAGAAGAGAGACTACTGTACGCGCTGCGCTCTCTAGCTCAGCGAAATCCGATTTATCTCTACACGCGCGAGTCTGCGCCTCTCCAGAGAATCAGCCCCCCATCTCTCTCCTCTTTATTAGCCCCGTTGCGAGCGCGCGCGCGACGAATCATCCGCGACGCGGGGTTATTAAGGTCTCGCGAGATGTCTCTCTCTCTCTCTCTTATCTCTCTAGAGAGGCTAGCTGGCTGGCTTTGGCTCTGTCTCCCCATCGATCCAGTGTAACAAACCGACTACGGACGACGACGGTCTATAGCAGTGGAATGTTTAAGGCGATTCGGCCGTAAGTATAATAAAGAAGTAGGCGCTCGCGGTCAAATATTTACAAGACGGCCGCCCGGTGGAGAGGCCCTGCAGGGACAATGTGAAATTCATTCGCTCGCCGCTCATTGACATAAGGACAACTTGTTGCACGCTGCTCTGCTTGGTATCATAAATTTATATATTTCGACACGCTCCGGTGCTGTGTTGGTGTGTTACGAGGAAGGGGACAAGTTTCGTAAGAAGTTAACGAAATCTGCGTCAAAAAGTTATAATTAACAAAGAAACAAACTCCTTGGTGAATTTATCGCGCGCTTTGTTTAATATGGAGTTAAGGAGAGCTCTGCGATGAATTCTTGATGCCGTTGTTATGTGGAATCCTAGGTTTATATTCTATAATTTGCTCGAATAATTATATTCTTCCTCGTGCTTTTTTTTTGTGAAAAGTTAAGCGGGACGCGACCTTTTATCTCTTGAATTAATATCCGTGCGCTCGAATTGTCAATTAGCGAACGCGTATATTATATATTGAACGGCGCGTGATTTAACGATTTAAATTAAACAAAAATTCGATAGCCGGAAGTAGTGGCTCATTTAAAGACTCAATGTGACAGTTATTTGAAAAAAACACGAATATTTGAATTTTTCAGATTAAAAAATGTGCTAGATTTGAATTTTGAAACTGAAGTATTTATAGAACTTCTGAATAATTAAAATAGAATTAAAACATTTGATTTTTTTGCTTGAAACGTGTATCTGATTATTTTATCATTTAAACTAATTAAAACTAAATAATAGTGGAAAAAGTGTTCATAACCTCAAAAAGAAAATATAGTACGCGCGAAGCGCGTTTGAATTTTGCTAATACGGTAAAAATTCTATTTGCAGTTCCATAGCGAAGAGCTATATGAAGAGTCCAATTTAATTTGCAATGCGAAAAAAATAATCGACGAAAGCGCGGCTGCATTTATATCCGAAGTGAAGTTTCGCTGAATGCGTATCTCGATCTGTTTTTCGTGTCGTCGCTTTGCCCGCGGCTTTCTTAAGGACACGCAGAGCCGGAGAGTATATTTAGCTTAGCCATCATAATCTCGCTCTCAAAAGAGGCGCAAGCGCAGTCAAAGTAAACGAGGCGGATGAACTCGCCGAGTCAATTAAGCAAGTTGTTGGGCTAGCGTTTGATGATTCAAGAGATATACGTAAAGTGTTTTCATTCAGTGCAATATGTATATATATCTTTTTTATCCGGAAATATTGGGAATATCGTTTTCGAGTGTAAGCGCCGATAACATCAATATTTGGTAGTAACTTCCGATTGAAAAATCATATACACGTGTTTCGCGGGAATCTGAAATTGATTGCAGGGTTAAAATGCGTTCCAGGATCGTACGTGCACCGTGATATTTAATCATTTTAACATACGTATTCGCGAATAACGTAAACATATGGCTGTGCGCGCGATGGGTATGTACGAGTTGATAAAATTATTAGCAAGTATCATTTATTGGCTCCCATTGCGCATATTCAATCATAAATCGAAAATGCACTGAAGCTGCATGCGCATGTCGAAATTGATATCAGTATCTTAAAATCAATCGCATAAAGTGTACATTACATTACTTTAAACAAATTGTCTACATAAATTGTATTCGGCGCGTAAAACATTTAACCATCCTTCGGAGATTTGCTACAACGAGATTTCCTTCAGTGTAAAAGGCAAAAAGTCTCTTTTATGTTCAATTCAACCGTGCTCAAGTGACGATCATTAATTCAAGAGATAAGAGCATAAACGGATAGCTTATGAATATTATATGTTTAAGAAAGACATCTCAGCAAGAATAAGTTAGTTGGGAAACGAAACTAGTGACATACTATTCAAAATTAATCAAAATGTAAAATTCAACCAAACGACACGAGTGTACAAGAAATGCTAAAATAATCATACTGAAACTTGTGGAAATAAGTGAATAAACCACGATTCCGTCAGACATTTCAGAGGACATTCCTTCTTGAAAATTGAAAAGAAAAAACGAGTCCTATAAAACGCGTTACATAAATGAGTATAATGATTAATAAAATAAGTAGTCGAATCGAGATTTCACCCGACCCTTTATAATATAAATCTACAAAAGACATCTCACTCCTAAACTTTTGTTTATCCATCATACATAAATCAAAGATTACATTCAAATTCTCTTCCCCTCCACATTAGTTTTGTCGACTCCCTATCGCCATTCAACATATCTGAGATACAGACTCCACAACCATCGCGAATATCCACTCACCTCCACAGCATCAGCACGATCTCGAGCTCCATCTGCTTCGTGCTCAGCTGCATCTCGAGACTAGCAGGCAGTGGGACGTTATCGTCCTTGGACAAGTTGGCCAGCCGCAGCGCTAGGAGCACCTGGCTGGTATCATTGCCCCAGCCAGCGTCACGGTCGCGCTGGCTCCATAGCCAGGCGGTCGCTCGGTCGAGCATCGCTGCAGCATCTACCTGCTGCTGTTGCTGCTGTTGCTGCTGCTGCTGCTGGGTGTCCGGAGCGCCGCTGCCGCCGTTGCGAGGCTGCTGCAGCTTCGCTCCGCCGCTCCGGGCCCCTGTACGAGTACATTGTTGAGTGGATATATACGGGGAGTGACGGGGTGAGGAGGAGTTTGTCAAAAGGATGAAAATTATTGCATTGTGTATAGCGTGTATTTATTATTGAAGGTATATAAATTTTACAATTTTCTTAGTTGTCGTGAAGTTTTCTTTTTCAGAAATTTCATTAACGAGAAAGGATCAGCTTCGACGTCCCGTTAATGATATTGTCAAGAGAAAATAAATATAACAAATAAATTTATCGATAATTACATTTTTAACGAACAATGTTTTCATCTTTTTTTTTAATAAGTAATGAGAAATAAAATTATACGGTATTAAGCGCTAGAGGATCAAAGGTAAATACAAAATAACGAAGGAAAAACAATTATAACTTGGAGAAAAAATGACTTACTAGCTTCAGAATGTTCTTTTTTTGTATAGCATTGTTCATGCGCTGGTATACGTGTTCGTTAGCTGGTGCAGTGACCCGATAGGTGGTAATTAATCATGCAAACTTAGCAGCTTGGGTGCACGTGCAAAACAAAGTTGTAGTTTAGCACGTTTTTATAGATAGAACTTGGAATTCAATAATAAGAGAGACAAAATTCTAACATGTTATTTATAATGCATAAAACAATTACTCTGTGTTATTATTATTAGTACATAAAGAGCGAAAGAAGTTGACGATATATTATTGGGGACGACGAAACACATGCGATCGGAAGTATAAATGAAAAAGTTGTACATTTGTTTTTCCAATAGTATAGGGAAACGTTTTGTCTTGTTTACTTTTATTTTCGTTGCTTAGCTTTCCAAGAAGACGAAGTTAGTAATTGAAATACCTGAATAATCTATTACAATCTAAAATATTCTCATGATTCTTGTCAGATCGTAATTGGCTAACTTTTGAACGAGATTAAATTTGCGAAATTATAATTTAAAATAAACACACTACTTTCGAAGTTAGCAGTCAAACAAATGTTTGCACAATCTAATCATTTACTTTTCCGAAAATTAAAAACAAATTATATTAATTATTTTCTTCTTAGCATATTTTTCTCCTGAAAAATAAACATCGCTATTATAGACTGTGTATAACGGCTTATTAATTATTATTCAACGTATCTTAATTAAAGTTTTTAAGAAAGTTCGCTTCCATTACTCGAAGAGCGCTCGAAAGTTCCCGTAACGAATCGATAAACGCGTTCTTATTTTTTCTTTCTCTCCCTTCGCGCGATCTTTCATTCACTGCACTGTGGCAGTAGCCGCGCCGAGGGACCGAGAGACCATCATTACTTTTAACGGCGAATAAATTCAATTCGAACGTAGAAGAAAAAACTTTTTATTTTATACGCTATATATTACTCCCTTTATCAATATTGTATAATACAAATTACAAAGGAACCTCGCGTTTTATACATAAACGAGAGCAATATTACAATCGTACAATACATATATATTTTATAATTTGGCCACGCCCTCGCCCGTTATTAATAATTTTAATTTTTGCGCGGAAATTATACGCTCGCGCGCGCACGAGATCGAGTAATTATAAAGTCTCTCTCGACAATTTATCTCCATAATACACCTCATATACTATACACATCCATCCGCGCCCATCGTCGTACACCCCTCCGCAACGGAAATTATTAACGATGAAGAATTAACAAACAATCACGTGCGCGCGCGCGCGTCGATTTAATAACTCCGATAAAGTGTTAAATTATTCCAATAAAATTTCCAACTCAACTTTACCGGCCATCACTCGCGCGCAACTTCCCCCAGAGTGCTCAGCGCGTATATAACTTCCAACTTTCGATCGCGCGCGCGCTTTGCGATGAAAAAAAAGAGGAGGAGGAGCTAGGAGAGGAAAATTCCCCAGGAGCAAATTGACGTACATACGCGGGGAATTTCATTCCCTCCCTTCGCTCCGAACCATTACTTTTAATTTACCTCTATACGATCGGATGGTCCACATACACATACGCGTGTACACGAGACAATATACCCACGTCGCCGACGTCTTTGCGAGAGTTTTTAATATCGCGCGCGTTCCCGTTTCTCGCAATATGCGGGCTTCTTCTTCGCGCGCGCGAGAGATGAGTTTTGTAGGCGCGCCAGGGGCGAAGTCTTTTTTCCTCTCTTCGCGTGTCTTTTTGTATAATTAACGCGAGCGTTTCTGAAAAGCCGCGGTGGGCAAAGGGATTTTTGTACGCGAGCTAGCGCGCGTCGCGGTGGATGTTTTTAAGCGCCTTTTTTTTCGTCACTGCGTTTAATTTTAATTTTGTTGCGAGAAATCGTCGAGATTCTTTGTATTATTTTGGCGCTTTCGCTCGTGAATTAAAGTTTAATAGAAATTTTTCAGGTATATTCCGCGTCGCTGCACAAAGCGCGCGATACGTTAAGTTATTATAAAATTTATAATATTTTAAAATAATTTAACGCATATATAATGTTTCGTAAAATTAATATGTTTAACAGAATTTATATTAATATGCGTGTTCGCAGCTTTATAATTTTATATGAATTTTTATTATTCGCCAATTAATTCTTAATGTATATAAATAACACAGCATTGGTTTTAACATTTTGAATAATATTATACTAAAAGTATTCATTTTGTCTATGATACTTTCGCCTATATAACATGCAAGAGTGTTTAGTCAAATGAATTCAGATAATTAGGAGATCTAAATAACAGCCAATCCTCGGATTACAATAATTCCCAGCACCAAAATCGACATTCGATATAATTACGGCCACTGATGTAAATTGCACGAGTAAAACTCTCTCATCCGTAACTATGCCACTGACAATATTCTATAGTGCATCACCTAAATCCACCAGTACCACCTACATTAGCATCGCACTCGCAACCACAACCCCAAAGTAAGACAAAAATACGTATGCTATACAGCCAAAAGCAAAATACCATGCCGTATACACATTAGCGAACCCAACACATACCCCGCGCGCAGCGACATACCTACAGTTATACCTCGCAACAATGCGGGAAACCCTTTCGCTCGACAGAATACACGTATGTCCCTTTACCCGCTCGCAAATTAATTAAACCATCAACGCACTTGAGCGCGCAATTTCCCCGCGTAATTTTATACCAGCTCTTCTCTCGCAAAAGAAATTTTCATGTTCACCGCTCGCGCGTTATAGCTCCGATGACAACATGCACATAAGCGCTCGGCTAAGTGAAATTTCCTCGCAATCAGTGAACATTCACTGATGCGCACGCACGCTTGTATACATGCGAATAACAAAGCGGGGAATTTCGACTTTGAAGAGCGCGAGGAACCCGCTCGGTTCGATGAATAATCCGCGGCGCTTAATTAAGATTGAGCGGCTGCCACGGTGATCGGACCGCATAGGGTAAAGAGTTAATCGCGGAAAGGTGAATTAAAACGCGGCTAATGTGGTGAGAGGGAGAGAGGGGAAGGCTAATTGGCGAACGCAGCGCTGTGGTTATAGGGGATATCGAGTGGCGCGCGCGGCGTATAGTAATGGTGTTTAGTAGGGTAATTGAGTTCTAAAATTTTAGGCGAGCTGCGTCATGCATAGTATCATGTTTAGTGGAAGGATATATGCGTCGCTGAAAATTTTGGTAAGTTATACGCTGCGTTACATTATATTACGCGTGTAAAATGCTGCTTTTGTATAGCAGTCGGCGTCGCGCAATTAACTCGTGCGCAACGATAAATCTTTTTGTTACACGTGTGGGAATTACGCGCGTTGTAAGCTTATTGTTACACTTTTTATTTTCATTTCTCGTCTATACTTATACTTATTACATGCAATGTGAAACGGCATATTGCCTTTTATGACATGACAGGTGAATAATGTACATTTATTATTTTACTCAATAATTGACGCAGGTATACATTGAATAAACATGCGGAGCGAACGAAGAATAGATTATATATATATAAAATTTATGTACTGCTGAAAAATGCAAAGCGAGTATAAGCGAAATAAATTAGCATGCATTAACAATAATAATAATTTACACCCTCCACGCGGTGTTTCCGATTCATTACATCTGCACTTAATCCCCGCAACGTTTTACCGTTCGCCTCTCTGCTCGGAATTCCCACCTCTTGCCACTTAATTTCTCTGCACACCCTATAAGTGTACACAGGCGAAAAAGGCGCATGCAGCTAGCAACGAATAATTTACACTCGCGCCACGGAGCTGAGAAAAATTTTCCTCGCAAAAAAGCTTAAGAAGCGTATGTCTCCCTACAGCACACACAAACACATGGTATGCAAGCTACTATAATATCCAACTATAGATGTGTGTGTGTGTGTGCGTGCAGTGCATGCAGAGGCTGTGATGTTGACAAGTGCACTCACCCTCGGCCCGAGCGAAGATGCAGATCCAGCTGAGCAGGAGGAGCAGGGTCACCGCCGCCATGTTTGCTCTGCCCCACATTCCGCTGCTGGTGTATGCACGTGTATAAGTATATAGGCATCGCACCGGTATGTAGCGTATGTGTATATACATATATTATAACAGACGCACACAGATATATTCACACATACAAGAGGAGGAGCGAGATTAATTAGCTCGAGATATCTCCCCCACGTTCCGGACAAGATGAAACCTTCTCCTCCGGCGGCGCGAGAAAAATGGCCGGGGCAAGCGCGAGCGATTAAATTTTCCGCCATTTGACTGGCAAATGAGGTTTTTTCAAATGAAGCGTGCGAGAGAGAGAGAGGAATGGCAGATTCTTTCTTTGTTTCTGTTTTCTTTTTTGTTTTGGGCTACGAGTGTGAAAAGCGGAGGTAGATAAGGATGTGCTTTCTCTTTTTTATTATACGTTGAGCGCTAGAGATGTGTACGAGTGTGTGTGTTTTTCGCGCGGCGAGCTTGTAAATTCGTTTTTAACGGCTTAACGTACAGAGTTTTGAGATAAATGCAGCTCTGTTGTTCGCTCGCGTAGTTTTAAATGCTCCTCGTTTCATCCCGGAGTGAATAAGGAAACGAATATATATGGCCGTGTTTAGTATCAATTTTTCTTCTGTTTTGTTTGTTGAATAAACAATTTTTATATTGATTATATACAATATATAATCGTTGCGATGGGAATGAACATCATACACCGAATATTGAATGACGCGATAAAAGTTCTTTACGCGGCAGTTATATATACACGGAGATTCTTCGCGATAAAAAAATTACGTCTGTATGTATGTGTTTCAGTGGAAGAATCCGCGTTTGGTAAGACATACTGATATCCCGCTCTTTTATTCATTCTGATAAAGGTTTCATGGATTCCGGCGATACTACATAGTCGTTAATACAATTCTTTTGAGAAAGAGAGACAGAGAGAGAGAGATAGAAGGGGACACTACAAAAGGCGAATTAAAATAAACGAGAGATGGCGTATTTTTCCATTATACACACACTTTACTTTTATCCTTCTATATACATACATTCTGCGTTCACGTATAATTTCCAATTTCATCCTACATCGCATATATATAAACGAATGGTTATAATTCATTCGATTCATCTTTGCAACCACCATTCGCGTCCACTTTGTACCCGTTCGTCCGCAACAAACCGACTTAACTATACACGAAAAAGCCAAACTCTCGGTTTCCCCTTCAATCGCAAAATACCGCAGCAACTTACAGACACTCAATCCGAGCTCGCACGCAAATCAATTACCTACCCCTCGCGTATACGGGTGATGTATACAACATAGATATATACATAAAGCCCCCTCGAAACGGCGTAATCCTCTCCGAGGGAATTTTCTCACCACGCGCGGGGCACCGTTCAAACTCAATACTATATATACATACGTATACACTATACATATGTATATAGACGCGCTCGGCCCTACCACGCTGTCTGTATGTGTGTTTCCTGGCAACCAGCGCTCATAACATTTCCTTTTCAAGTGTTACATAAATTCCGGGAGCTAGCTGCGCCGAAGAGGATCGGGAAATGGGATTGTTGCGGGGTTTCCTCGTATGTATGTGTATACCTCTCTCTCTCTCTCTCGTCTCTTTCCACTACCATCAATCAACCGTCCATTTTTCCAAGCGTTTACGGCTCTATAAATCAATGTCTACCCTAGAGAGAGAGGAATGTCTTTTTGATATCGGCAGAGGATTTTTCACGGCGCGGTGGCGATCGAGTGAATGATGCTGAGCAGTCGTCGCCGCGATTGACGGCCGCTTGGTAATGGTACTTAATTGGCGAGGAAGAGGTTTTTTTTTCTTCTTCTTTTCTATATATATTTATACTGAGGCACGGTGTGTATGTATAAGTTGTTACATGTGTAAATTGTCCCTGCGGTTGTTGTTTTCTATGACGTCAAGCGCGCGATATATTGATTTTCGCAACCGGCTAGGGTAATGCACGCCGCTCGCGGTGCGCATATACTACTCTCCCTCAGCGTTATATCGATATTTTTTCAACGCAACCGGACGGCACTGTACAAATGTTTATGTACGCGGCAGATGTAACGCGCGCGCGCGCGGTGAAATACAAAGTGGGAAAATGTAGATTAAGCGGAGCGGCACTGAGAGAGAGGGGAATTTTCGGCTGTTAAAGGCGGCGATGGAGAAATATAATGGATGTGTATGTGTGCGGGGGATTTGTGCTGGATGATAAAATACTCTTGGATTCGGGATTTGATAGCTAGACGGTGCGAGAACGCGAGCGAACCGTAAAAAGGGGATTTCGATGCATCGGAAATACATATTTTATAGAATTTCGTCATGTATATATTCCCGTATCGTCGTGGCAAATACGGTTTCCGTCTTTTAAGTTTCTTTTTTTTTTGCGGGATTACGTATGACGGTGCTGAATAATAATGGTATATATTTCTTCGCAATACTCTAAACCATGAAATAATAAAAGGATATTATCTACGTTCTCTAAAAATGCGAATATAAATGAAAAGTCGCACTCATTAGGTGCAAACGTAATACAAAAATCTACGGAGAAAAATATTCGCCAATCGAGGCGGTAGAACGACATATTCACCGTGATAACAAGTGCAGACTATTATACATTTTTAGAAAGCAATATTTACTTTTCTCAAAACCAAAGCCCGCGCCATATTTCATCGACACCACAACCTTTCGCACTACGTAAAAAAAGGGCACATCGCTAAATAAACAACGATGATACTAATGCCGGGGACGATAAACCGCGGGCGCAATAAAAATAACGCAGCGGCAAAAGCGACGGGCTAATCAAAACCGCGCATAAACTTTATATACGCGGCGCTCGCGTTGCTTTTACGACACGCTTCTCTTTCTCTCTGTGCGCGGCCGCGCGTCATTAACATATATACCCGCGTCGTTCGTCCTCTCCTTCTCTCGCGTGGCGCGCTCAATCTCGCCCGCCCAATCCATTTCGAGAGAAGTAGAGAGGGAGACAGGAGGGATGTGTATTCTATTGTCGCGCGGGTGGGGATTTAGATAAACGCCTCGGGTGAAGACGCTGGATCACTGTTTATGGGGGAGCGGCAGGCGAAGGAGAAGGTGTTTAATTTGGGAAGTGATTTGTCATCGTTAGGAGGGTGAGAAGAGGGTTGAAATTGAATTTTATATGGTGTTGAGATGATTTTTATGAGACTTTTTTTTAGGTGTTTAGAATAGTTTTGGTTGTGATATACTATGTGATATGGTTATTGCGGTGTAATAAAAGTACGAGGAAACGTGTTCTTATAATGTAAGTATAGTAGTATATAAATACGCGAATGTATGAACGATGAACTCTAAAAATAACGTTACTTATATTCTTTTGAGTAATTTGTCACGGTCTAAAAGAGCCTATAACGGGCGTAAAGAACTTTAGAGTAAACTTTAAAAAAAAAATGGCAAATCATTTATTATCCAAACGAGTTATCGGGATTCTCAAGTCAAACGATTCATTTGCACGATATATATTTCAACGTAATTAATTTCTACGGCATCAAGAGCAAGTGTGTTTAATAGTTTGTGTACATACAAAATAAACTATACACTTTCCGAAACTGTTTTGAATTCCGAAACAATTTAATTATCCGAAGCATCTCAATAATTTCATAACTAACCATGTATGGCGGAACAATTTGCAAAAATTTGACATTAACTTCGTGAGGATATAATTGAAACCCGATTCCTATGCTGAAATTAACTTCGTAACTGTCAATCAGTTTGAACATGAAAATCTTTGAATGCGGTACCGCGAATAAAATAAAAGTTTGTATTATACTGTGAGCATTTACATTTAATACTGTATCAATACGACTGAATTTCATAACGCTAATTAAATTATAATTGTTACATAAAGTAAAAAAAATATATATATACTTCCACAGTTGTACAGAACAGTTAAACTATTTTTACACCCATTTATCCGAGCACACCCGGACTTTAACTCCACTTAACACCGTCGTCTTTATATACGAGCCGTATGTGACTCGTACTACTTTCAAACAGCTAGCGTAATGTTTATAAACTTTTACGAGTCTTAACGGAAAACAATATAATCGCGCATTATTCTTAACTTCTCCTACAATATAGTATATATAAGTACTATAAAACGCTATATCCTGCTAAACCACTTTCACCGTTTACAAATTGCCTAATGCATAGCTCTAAACTAAAACGATTAATATTTCCATCGCAGCGTTAAATACACTATCAGTATACAGCAACTGCATAATAACCTCCCATATTCCAGCACAGCCATGATGTCCATCCCCTACTCACCCTAAACATCCACTTCCCACCCACACCTATCCATCCGAGATATATATACGTAAACCTACCCTCTCTCGGTTGATTTTCGCGCTCGAGGAGCAAAGGGGGATCGATATCTCGACTACTGCCGCCCTCCGCAACACTTTTGCGCTCGCGCGTCCCTTCACCTGCTGCCGCCACCACCGCCGCATTCCCTCCCATTGTCTCCGTGCGGTGCACCTCGACGGGCGGGCGAACAATCGATGCTACTAGCTAGTAGTAGGTAGCTAGCGCCGTCAGCGGGGACGAAGAGCGTCGTCGTCTTTGTCTTGGGGAATACGTCGCTCTAGGGGTTTATACGGGTATGAATGAATTTTTTATAGATCGGACACGCGGTTATGATGGGCCTGGTTAAATTAGCGTGTGAGGAGCGTGTTAGGTTCGGGAATGGTCGAGGTGTGAGAGTAATGAGGAAGGGACAGAATGATTGTTGAGTTTATAAGGAAGAGAAATGGTTTGGTTACGGTTAGGGTAAGCTTGATTTTTATCGTGAATTATAATCATGATAATTTTATCCGATTGCCATATATAGCGATTCTCAGGATAATAAGTAGGATTGATTATCATTTTTAATGGTCAATTCTCGTGATGCAGTGAACTGAAGAATGTTGAAGCTTATTTATGTAAATTTTCGTTATTTTTGACGATAAAAAAATTTTTCCTTATACTTATAAATCTTTAGCAACGATTCGTAGCAAAAATAATACGAAAGTATATAGGATCAGACTCGACTACTCCAACGTGAAAAATATACAAAACCTTTCACCACGGGTGACAAAATATATTACATCTACTCTACGTGAAAAACGAAAAGCCGCGCGGATGTATTAATAAAACCGAAGGAACAACCACATCAAAAGAAACGTAACCCGGGATTACCTTATACACTTTTCCAGCCGAGTACTCCGAGCGCGCATATTCAATATATCCCCGCGAACGCGCGTCGCCTCTATATGTATGTTATACCTACCCGCGAGGCGCGCAGTTCACAAAGAAAATTGAAAGACAGCACACGACGCGAGCCGTCAACCAGCTAGGTATCATCCTTTATGGAATTGAAACATGTACAAGGGAAAAATCTACAATACTTTTAACTATATAGGCGAGTATTATTTCTTTTTCAAGATAGCTGTTGTTATATTCTGTTAATGTGTTCCCTGCAAAGTAGATAAATTATAGATTGGATGTAAAATCTTCAATGTAAATATTATAAAGCAAGTCCTGCAGAATCGATATGAGTGTGCAACGCAGGGCGATGTCTGATGATGTCTAGACGCAGGTGTAGCCATTTTGAAAAGGATATAATACCCCTATTTAGACAGTTTTTCATATACGTTGCACAGGACGTATTTTCTATTCAACATTAAAGACTTTTCATCCAGTCTAGGTTCTATACTTCGCAGAACAAGCTATATAGCTATACATAGGGCGCAACAATAAATTACTTGAAAAAAAAAAGAAAATACTCGCTTATAGTTAAACATATTGTGTAGATTTTTCCCATTTACCTACGCCGTGCCCCGTGCAATATAAATTCCATCGTATATAACCCATCCCTGAACGCAACGCGTCTCGCCCCCCGGCAAAACAAATACCTGCGGCGCGTGGCGTGCATTTCTCAAGCTGAAAAATTTCGATCGTCCGCGCGTCACCGCTTGCACGAGCGAGGGGATAATGAATCTCCATTCCGACACTACCACGAGACGCGGCTTTTGTTTACGACTTGCAAATTCCGGAGACACCGGAAGCCGATGGAATATAAACGACGCGCTTATATAAATTAAATCGCGGTCGCCGCGCGTGGAAAAGAGGGACGACGACGATACGCGGTAGGTAGTAGCGTTAATTTTCGAAGCGAGAGACTGGAGAGGTGAATGAGTGCGCGCGTAGTGACGGGGAAGAGGATTAATGAGGATTTGATTATTTATGCGCGGGAACGCGGGAGAAACGGGGGAGAATTGGATAAGTGCGGTAATCGTTTTCTTTGTCTCTTTGGGATCGATAGTTTTTGATTTTTACCGCGCTTTTTATCGAAACTTTATTAACACGGCGAGAGAAGAATCCCAAGATAATAAGTACACAAGCAACGGAACGAACTTTCTAACAATAATCACTACGATCCGCGCTCTTAACTATACGACGAGACAAACTCGACCCCTCTACTAGAAAACTACGCTAATTAAAACCGAAACTTTCGCCATAAGTCATCCCCCAATTCTCTTTCCCGTTGAATTCTCTAATACGTCCCTCCCCGAAGTTACAACGACTTACGGTAACTTTTTTTTCCCCCCAGAAATTTTCTCCGTCGCGCGCTACCGTCACGAGAAATTTCAAACATCACATCGGAAAAGTAGGTAGCAGTTCGCTCTCTCGCCGGGGAATTTTTAATTTCCTCCCCAGCGTTACGCCGATTTTCGCCTCCACATATCTATGTATATGCCCAGATATAGCACAATCTCGCGCATACACACACAGAGCGACCTAGCTCAGCGGAAAAACTCGGCAATTCGCGTAATATGTCGTGTATATATATATACCCCGCGCTATACTCGAGCACTTAGTTTTACCCCGCGTCGCTGCACGTGAATATTGCGCCCGAACTGGAAATTGCATGTCGCGCTCTAGCAATATATATCTATATCAAACAAATTTATTTCAAGCGACATGCTGTAAGATGTACATAATACTTTATTTTTGAGAATGCCATTTTTCCGGAGCCCAGCAGTAACAAGGATATTTCATATAAAGATTCTCGGCAAATAACGTGTGTGTGTGTTATAGGTGTACATACGGCTTATATATTATGTACGGCGACACGACCCTGACACACACGCTCGACCCGCCACCCTCTATCCTAATCTCTCTCTCTCTCTCCCTCCCCTCTTTCATATACCCACTGTACTTCCTGTCATCCAACTATAATATATCCAAATCCAATCATCCAGACATACAGACATGATATATAATATTATACTCACACAGGTGAATTAGGCCTCCTCGGCAACGGCGGCAGCAGTCTCTCTTGGATCCTCTCTCACACTCTCGGCCACGCAGCGCACAGCTGGGCTACTGAACTGCAACTCTTCTCTCTCTCTCGGTACCTATATAAGTGGTATATGTGCGAAAAGAAGGAACGTGCGCGCGTATGTCCGTGCTGCCCCCCGCAATGCGCAATGCAGACTGACTCGCGCGGCTCTGCACGAGGGGTTCGAAGACCGCCGCCGCGCCAGTCCGCTCTATCCCTACCATACCCGATGATGCGCGCGTCGCGAGGTCTATATGTGTCTACATATATATAGGTGTGTGCGAGAGGGAGAGTTTCTTAGAGAAAGAGAAAAGGGCCGTCCTTTGAGGTGCGAGACGTCGTCGAAACGATTGCCCGGAGGGATTGAAAACTCGCGCGCGCGCGCGAGTCGAGAGAGAGCTGTCGACGCAGAGGAGAAGTTGAGTTTTGTTTACCAGTGGAGGGGAGAGGTATAGGTTTCGATGGTACTTCATGGACTGAGGAGAGCTATATGTAGTGGCTTTGATTGATGCGCAAGGGGGGGAAGACGACGGGTATCTGACAGAGTTATGATTTCGTATATAGTGCGGCTGGGGATGTGTATATTGGTACACGCGGTTGAGATGAAATCGTGTGAAATGAGAAACTCTATATTATATAGGAGATATATAGTGTTCGTACAGTAGAAATTTGTCATTGCGAGGGTGATGGTTTTGTCTCAATTTTCTATAGGGTGTGAATTTGATTCGTATGTATGGTTATGATAATGATGCGTCAAGAAGAAGTTGGTTTGAGATTTAGGGCTGCAGGAGAGCAAGGCAATACAATATTTCTGTAATTATTATTGTCTTGTTCTTGTAAATTCTTGAAAATTTTTCTCTTGTCTTGGTCTTGATAGTCAATATGAAAAGTATTTTTGTCTTGTCTTGGAATTTGTTGATGATATTGGAGTTACGCAGATGTGCGATAAAAAGCAAGTCGATTGTTTAAAAAAGTCTTTAGCTCAAATAGCAGAGGGATGCGAGGTTCACGTAGATGGGGAAGGTACGCTGAAGTGAAATAGTAAGCGAGTTGGCTATTTAGAAGAGGCAAATTGGCCAAATTGTTGTGGACTGCGAAGTCCATATAGAAGAGAAAGTCACGCAGACAGAAGCCGACTCGATTCTTTATAAGATTCTTGTGCCCTAATAACCTGCGGACGCGAGGCAAAAGGTTATGGCAACAGTTTTAAGAGAGTGGATTATTCAATAAGTGTGCGTGACTGTATAACTGTTTATTCTTACGTTCCCCAGCTATTCGGGTTTACGAATTCATTAAATAATCGACGCGCTTTTTGTCGCATGTCTACATAACTTCCTTACTTTTCGCATCACCCGGCGATTTAGGTTTCAGAATTTTTAGAATATTCGACTCGCTTACCGTCGCACGTTTACGTAACTCCCTTTTTTGCGTAGACCTCGCGTTTTCCCGACTATTTCGATTGTGAGTTATTTAAATAATTGATTCTTTCACTGCGCACCCCCTGAGTATTTGAGTTTCAGACCTTTTTAAATGATTCACTGTTAAAAATATCCTTAAATTTAAGAAACTTTTAAGTTACTATAATTTACTGAATTTTAAGAATAACGTAACTGAACGTAATTTAATATACAAATACATTAGGTTTAATTTAAGAAACAATAACATTTCGGCATGAGTATACATAAATGCCAAATTTGAAATTTGATTTTTCGCTCCATATATGTGGCTCCTGCGAGAGTCTAGTTCACACGCCTCCGATAGGCGGCCCACCCCCTCCGTGTAGCCTTACGTACCTAAGTAAGTTGGCCTGAGGGAATATAGGAGCGCGGCACTCATCTTGTCAGTAGATGGTCATCAGCAACTACCGAAGTTTATTGAGTTAAAGGCGCCTTTTTGTGCGAGTTAAATAATTGTTTTTACTTAATTAGTTATTATGGTTATTTCGATAAATTATTACGATTAGAAAATGTTAAGTTATTTTCAAGACAAGACAAGATTCTTTACATTCTTGTCACC
>UXGD01003673.1:0-19512 GCA_900474315.1 Torymus auratus
CCAGGCGGGAATATACAATTTTTTTTGTATCCAATAAATAATAATTTACATCAATATTGTGTATTTGTTTTTAAGGCGTTTTTCGCCTTGCTATGTTCTGGCAACTCATCCATTGAAACGAGTTGTTTTTTTTTTCAACTGTATATACACGGTAATCGAGAAAAAAGTATTAATCATCGTTCGCATGCAAACGAAGCGCCGATGGGCAACAATGGAACAATCCACCTACCTTGTACAACCTAGGCGTCTTGTGGTTCAGAATAGCATCACCACCAGCCCCGTGTCCTCGCTGATTATCGTGATTGTCGATCATCACAACGACATCGTTGGACGGCAGTAATCCACGGTCCTGGAATCCCCAGTTCTGAAGGCTACTGAGCTGATCCCAGCCACGGAAGTTGCGACCAAGAACGATACCAAAGACGAACTCGATGACGTCGCCGAGGTAGTTGTACTGCCACTTGTTGACGCCTTCACCGCCGCCGAGGTCGATCACCTCCTGGAAGATGAACGGCCGCTTGTGCTCACCAAAGATATCGGCGCGCAAGTCCTTCAGGCCGGCGTAGATGGCCTCGAGGTCGCCAGGCCACATGTGCTTAGCCGCGTCGACCCTGAATAAAGCGAGATTCGAGATGATGATGAGGTTTCGTTGAACGTGTAAAAAGGTTATTTAACGCGCGTGTGTGTAGCTGTAATTTTTGGAACTGTAAATGTATGGGGTGTGAAAAAAAGGTCGGGGCAATTAATTAACGGGGGACCTTGAGCATCGTTAAAACGGATTTTCGGGTATCCGATAGATCTTTAATTTCTACGACTAATAATAGGTAGTTATGGAGGGGGGTTATAAGCGCGGTCGCTGAATAGTTTCGGAATGACGATAATTAATTACTTTGTAAAACATGTAATTTAGAGAAATTAGGGTCAACCCAAGGATTCGACTGATATAATAATGGAGAAGGTAAATTAAGTGAATTCGCGGCGCTGGAAATAATTAGCTTACAATATTGATCTTATCGTGTGGCTGCGATTCGAAATTTATAACGCGAAGGTCATGGTACCATTACGTCATCGGAATGTACTCATCCATATAGTCGAACACGTATTCACAATAGAGAGTTTCAAGTGAAAAGAATATTAGATTTTAAAGGTTTCATTTTTTTAGACAAATAGTAGGAAAAAAATGTAAAATTTTCGGAATGTTTTATCACACTTTTTACGTCCTCTGCACGTTTCGAACGCGTCATATTTTAATGTTCAAAAAAAATGTTCTCGAAAAAATTAACGACCTATATACACACGTCATTTGCCAACTTTTTGCTCAGTATTCTCGATTTCCAAGCGAACAAAAAAATTTTTTCCCATAATTTATACGCCACATTCGCCACCCAGCATTCCATTAAAAGGGACAAAATAAGTTCCCAACATCTCGATCGATTAAAGAAAATCCACGCACTTACACTATACCCGTCGAATCGCGCAAAAATTATTAGCAATTACAGCTACTCTCGCGTATAATTACCCGCTTTTTCGCTCGCGGCTTTCTCAAACAATTTATTATCAAGCGCCGCGCTCGTCTCTTATCGTTCTCCTTTTGCCCTCCCGAGCAGCAAGTTCAAGTGCGCGTAATAGCGGCTATACCTAAGCGTACTTTTACGGAATGATTACACTATTTGCGAAAACAAAACGCCACCCATCCATATACGAATCTGCATCGTAAAACTGATTTACTCCGCAAGCCTCGCGAGGGGGTTTCAATCAATTTTTTCGCGCCTAAAAACAAGACAAAAGGTAAAATCGCTCTCGCTTACAGGCGATTGACCCATCAAACCAGACGCGCAGCCATAATTCACTGCTGTAATTGATCCATAAACCGGGTTTAATTATACATCAACCACACACATACCTGAATCCAGCGACTCCGTGATCGATGGCGCTGTTTAAGAACTCGATGATCTTGCCCCTTACGTAATCCTTGCCCTGGTTCAGATCGTGCAATCCGCTCAAATCGCAGTTGCGCACCTCCTCGCCGTTACCGTAATTGTTAATACCACAGGGAGTGTTGAAATCGCCGGGGCCGAAGGGTACCGCGGGGTACTGGAGGTTCTTAGGGTCAGCGGTGGATCCGGCAGTGCCGATCGCGGGTTCGTAGTTACCGGTCATGTGGTTGATCACAGCGTCGACGTAGATGCGTACGCCCACGGCGTTGCAGCGACGGACCATGTCCGAGAAGTCTTTCTCGTCGCCGGAACGAGTTACCAGCTTGTAGGACAGCGGCTGGTAGCGCTCGTACCAGGGTCGCCCTGGGAGCACAACGTTCTCATTGATAGGGGATACCTGTGGAGATGAGAGAGAAAAACGAAGGAATGTGTGAGAATTGTTGAGTTTTGGGGGTGATTGAGAAGGAAATATATAGGTAAATGGGGAAATGATTTAGAGTAGTTTTTGGTTAACCTTTGTTGTGTCGTTGTGTGTCGAAACTTTTTTAATAGAGTGTTTGTATGAATTTGATATCGAAATCATTTCCAAAAACCATGGTATTTTAGGGCTGCACGATTTAGCAAGATTAATCTTGGTATTGTATTGTCATGCCTTAATATTTAAGACAATAATTGATACAATATTTCTATACAGTTTTCGATACAATATCAAGATTGCGGTGACAAGAATGTAAAGAATCTTGGCTTGTCTTGAAAATAACTTAACATTTTCTAACCGTAATAATTTATCGTAATAAACATCGTATGTATGCGTGGCTCCAATATGATGAAAAACTTCAGAACTAGACAGTAATACTTTTCATATTGACTGAAAAGACCAAGACAAGAGACAAATTTTCAAGAATTTCCAAGAGCGAGACAATAATTACAGAAATATTGTATTGTCTCGCTCTAGTGCAGCCCTATTTCATTTTAATAGGCATAATATTCAGAAAACCCAACGTTTTATTTTTGTAACTAAATATTTTTTCATTATAATAGGATTAAATATTTCATTAATTCTGGCAAATTTTTCTTCTTTGTGCACCGTTGAACTAATAACTAAAATCTCAATTTTGATATTGGTTAAAATATCTATATAAATTTTAGCCGTGGATGGATTATTAAAAGTTATGTAAATTAATGCGTTAGTTTTTTAAATTTTTGAACGAAAACAGATGAATTATTCCTATAAGGTATAGTTGATATTCAAAACACGTGCTGCGTGATATTTTATCAGCAATCCATTAATATTATCGCCTATGCTACAATGAATATAATATTACAGTCTGTTTCCCGTCTGTTTGGTACATTAATTCTTTCAAACTTATTCGAGTGAAATTAAATAAGTTAACAAATTTTAGATTTTTAATAGGTTTTATCATAAGATACAGACATGGTTCACGAGTTTTTTAAAAATGATTTTAAAGTATCAATATAGAAATTGTAGGTCTATATTCTGAGTTAAAACATCAGCTTCTTTACGGCATGAGAATAATATTCTGCTTTTATTTTATAATTACCACTCGCTACGCTCGGGCTCTTATTCATACCGTGCCGTATAAAGTACGAATTACGCCACTAGTATCGTAATGTACTATTGAATCAAAATATTCTATTTATTTGAAATCAAAAGATACTTAATTAGATATATTAAATATGTTTAATACGTAGAAATAATTTGTTTGATTGAAATAATATTTTCTTCATTTGAATAAATATTTACTGAAATAATTGTAGTTTATTATTTAATAAATATTTCTTCAGTTAAAAATGTATTCCCTCCAGTCGAAAGATTATTTACTTAATAAAATCAATTTTTATAGTAATCCCATACAAAAAAAAAAGATGAACTTGAGATTGTCACCTCTAATGATTGTAATTGCAATTTGAAGTGGACATGTAAAATTTGATTGGCCCACGATACGGCGCGCGAAGCACGCATTGACACTTCTAGTTACATAAAATATCGTTAATTTTCTACGAGGGAATGGCAATAAACAAAAGAAAATAGCAAGTTATACGAAATAAAACTAAAATGCCAAATTACATTTAATTCAACCTTATATAGTTCTAAGCCTCTCAACATTATTAGATTCAATAAAAAACCATATACACAAAATAGAGAAAAAAAAATTGAAACCGTAACAATACAGAACAAAGTAGAATTGCGGCGATATCGTGTACCTTGACTGACACTCTCATTCCCAACAGCACTGCAAAGCGCAACGGCACGGGAGAAAAGGGACATAGAGCGCTGATTAAGCGCAGCCCGTGGAGTAAAATGGGATCCATGAAAGGCGTTTGTATTCATTATACGGATGGAAACTATGGAAAGTTAGGACGTCAGGACCTACGGCGCGCGGGCGAGTTACGCAATCCTCTCATGCACTACAGGGAAACGCCACGTACGTGTACTATAGACATATATACACACCGACACATAGCGAGTCCTAACTTTCCCTGTAATGAGTATACTCGAGCGTGTTCTCCCCAGTTTTCAGCGTATACATAATATGTATGCATCTACATCCACGTAATTATAATCGTCTTTTCTCCTTGCCTGATATTAGCATTCTTAAAAATCGTTATATATACTCTCCAACCATCGTCATCTCCTATATACCGCACATAATATATTATACCGTAACGTAACGAGTAGCGATATAAATCAGAGACAGCATGCAGCCGCACTCTCACCTGCACTCCGGCGTATCCCATGGGCGCCAAAAACTTCTCGCACTCGAGGGCGATGTCCTTGTACTTCCACTCGAACAGGTGGACCATCGTCTTGCGGCCCTCCGCGTAGTGCGGATCCTTGTAAGCGTCGGAATCGTAGCCGAGCACCAGCTGCACAAGCGCAGCCAGCTGCAACAGCCTCGCCATTAACTTTGCTACTCTCATGTTCACTCTCTCTTGGTGAGTATCGACTTTGCCGGTTGGCCGATGCGCGCCAGCCAATTTATACAGGGAAAAGAGTCCGCGAAAAGGCGTGAGTCGTAAATTTTATACGACAAGCACGTTTTTTTTTTTTTTTTATTAATGAGTGAGGTATTGTTATCGGGGCATTCTTGGATAAGTGTCTAGGTGAAGCGCGCACCTGTGTCTATAGGAAAACTGAGGTGTCGGATATATGAGCGGTTGGTTGTTTATTTAGGCGGGAATGAGAGATGATTAGGAAAAGTTGGCAAATGGATAGGCATATGTGGGGGGAATCGACAACAGCTGGTTCCGCATGTATGCGGAATATTTTCGGTCGATCTATTTTCATAAAAGAGGTGTAGACGTGATTGTAGTAGTTTGTAAATATCGCGGTAATCTCGGTGATATCATTTTATGATCACGTGAATAGCACGTTTTCTCGTGTAGGGAATACTGGGGCTAGTTGGCCGACTTTGTACATTTTATTTTTTTACATTTACAAATTTAATGAACAAAACTTTTTCAATATTTCGAAGTAGAATATTTATGATTCTTTTCAAACTTGTAGGGTGGTCGTAAAAAAATCTAGAATCAATTTTCTTAACCTCACGATTTCTGCCCTACAAGTGAGATACTTTGGCCATGAATATGGCGTAGGCTCACCGACAATAAAATACAAGAATTAACGATATTATTATATTAAATAAAACAATTAAAGCTATAAATGATCTAAATTGTATTAGCACTGGCTTTGTTGAATGTTCTGTATTATTTCGTGTTATATCCAACCATCGCTATCTAGTAGTGAAGTAATTATTTGAACTGCGAGCTAGCTTCAAAAAAGTCAGCCAATATGTCCCAAGAGTACATTTTCATTTACAAATTAGGCTTGTAATATTAAAAATAAAAAATAAAATAAAACGTCGTGAAATTATAAAAAAGGAATTATTATAATCTACGTTAGTAACAATCATAGTTTCTTTTATAGAATTTTATAGAATTATATTATTCAATATTTCCTAAATTATAAAATTCGCTCCTACGTATTATAAGAAAATTTTCAAATTGCGTCTTTCCACGGCATATAGTGCTTTTAGACTGAAAATTAAAACACATATTTCTGATTCTCTTTTACCTTTCTGACATCAACTGTGTTGACCTCGGTTATTTTAAGTCATTAGTATTTGGCCAACCTGCCCCGTATAGCAACTTACCCCGCTTTCGCATACCAAAAACATAATGTTAGGATTGTTTAATCCGATTGACGCATTAGTATTTTACATTAAATAAATTAATTTTTATAATATTTAACATACGTGTTATGTGCTGAATGAAAGATTTTCGATAAAAATATACCGAAAATAATAATTTAAAAAAATAAAAATATCATGAAAGGTACTAATGAAATTGCGCAAAAAAATTTCCGACAATATTTATTGTATAAAGGAGCGCCCTGAAGATCTTCTTTTAAAACAAAAATTAAATACGAATCAACTAAATAAAAAAAATGGCATCAGTACGAGAGAGGTCGTTTTAGATGCTAAATATGCTGATTTTTTAACAGGAAAAAAATTTCTGACAATATAGTTATTGTGTTAACGAAAATCCTAACGATCAAGATATTGCAAATAAACTTCTGGAAATTAATTAATTAAATAATAAAAATGATCTTTCATATTTCCTTGAAGTCATTTTCGTGTGAAATCTCTTTCTCGCTAAATATGCATAAGCGATTTTTATCAGTTCAATATTTAACAAGAGATTGTCATTTGAAGTTGAACTAATCTTTTCTGATTTGAAACATATATACTTTAACATATATTTGCAAATATTATAATGTTGAATATGATGACACAGTCGCGCGTACAGGTTGTCTTTTATTTACTTCATTGATTAATTAATTCTATAAGATCAAACTCATAGTCACAAGTAAACTTTTTTTCTAGTAAAATCGCCAGTCTATCATTTTATGTACTTTTTACTATATTCGAAGTAACGAAAAAAAAATTAAAATAATAGTCGATAAACCTTGAAATAACGTTATCATATCTAAGTTGAAATACAAAATTCCTTACAAGTAAGTACAAATCTAAAATTTTACCTGTAGGAAATCTGTATTACCATTTCAAATAAATGATAGACATCTGAAAAGCCATTTGAAATAAAAAATATCGCCCATTAGATAGATACATGTATTTTTTTTTGTGATACTTTGGTTACAAAATTTAAAAATCTCAAACATCATAAGTTTCGTTGTTGTACATTAGTAGATAATCATATTATCACAGTATTATATCACAGTAAGGCTTTAAAAAAGAGAGCGAATCAAGCTCAAGCTATGGCTTCTACTCAACACTTAGCCGCCTAAAAAGGTCATGGAATCTTTTATCCAAAAGATTAACTAACTTTCAAACTTTGAACCGTTTTAAATCATCGGTGCACTCATTTGTTGCCAGATTCTAGTTTTAATATTTCGCATAGCGAGCTTATGAGACTTATTAGGTGTATATAAATAAACCTTTATTTCTTAGAAGATAATATACATTCTTATCGAACTTCAAACGCAATTTCACACTTATCATTATAAAATGAAATATTTCTGAATCTCAAGTAACAAAATTATTATTTTGCCTTAAACACCATCAATTCGCACAATCAGAATGAAGCTATCAATTTTTCCTTCTCCTCCTACATACTCGGGTTACAAATAGGTTTCTGGCACACTGGACTCTTTGCCGATTTTTCGCGCACCCAACTCCAATCACTCCGGCGATAATAATCAAAACCGCGCGATACCCGTTACACCCCGACTAATACAAACCATTCGAAAATTCTTCCCAGCACAAAAAAGTTCTTTATTGTACGCCGCCTCTGGCAACATTTTCACGTATAAAAAAAATCGCGTTACCGCCCCGAGCCATTTGATCAAATACTCTTCCTATATAGCTAACAGTACATACATACACAGACGGGCGTGAACAACCTTCAATATTCGTAGATGCGTACCACCAGATAATTGTCGCATAATATATATTTGATTCATTTTATCCTCGTATACACACGCGCTCTTATGACATGTTACGTCAGGAGAGGACGAGGACGAGGCCGATTTCAATCTCACGCGGCGTCATTCATTAATTGAGCAAACAGTTATATATGCGCGGCGCGTCAACTCGCACGCGGACAGTGGGACAGTTGACTCTGTTCCTAAGTGCGCTGCTCCTCTCGCGTGCGATAGTATGACACGGCAGGAAAGACACACACACACATCATAGACGCATTTTTAATAGGCCTCCTCTCTCGAAAAATGCCTCTCATCATTCGGAGAGATGACGCCGCTGAGGTAACTGTACCGCGCTTCCTCGTTATATAGAGAAACTAGCGCGTGCGTATACACATCACAGACACACGTGCGCGCAAGTATATTATGTATGAGTAATCGACGACAGTCGCATCGGTTTCCCCTTATCTCGCGGCTCGTTGAATTCAATTGACAGTGACTCTCTCCTGCGTGCCACAACACAGCAGCAGCACCTCTTGTGTATTCATGCCGCAGGTGCGTGCTCTAAGGGAAGTTACCGTTATTCATATATATAGGTACACTTAACGCCGAGCGTGCAGAATGCGGGTAAGAAAACATTTCGGCTCGTTTTTTTTATTTCACCCAATTCACACAAAGCGCAAGCCAGTACGAACACACGCATGTATATAGGTACGCGAGCGCACAGTGATTCTATATAACCCTTTGTCGTTGTATGTGTGTCCCTTGCGGTAACGGTTTTGGGGGAAGGTGCAGCACTTGTGAAAACTACGTCGCGCGCGCAACGAGCGCTAACACACATCACACACAATGAATGATGGAACGGTGAATCGGCGCGACTTTTGTGAGAAACAATGTCGTTGTCTGCCGGCGACGGCGGCTGATGGAAAACGAGGACGAAGGCTCTATGTATATGCGACTGCGGTATATTGATTTTCGGCCCAGGATATAAGGACGTCGTTATAAGTTTTACAGTTCTTCGAGGGCGCAGTATGTTCAAGTATACACGCGTGCGAGTGATGATGGGAAAACATAATTATAAAAGATCTCGCATGACGAGAGAGGGATGAGAGTAGGCAAATAAAAAAATAACAAGGAAACGAGTGAGGTATATATTATATATAAGGCCTCGAGTGTGTGTGTTATTTCATTCGATTATTAAACGTATGTTATGAGATGTTTTGGAGGACAATGGGGAAACGATCGAAGATGGGATTGATGGGACCGTTGAACTGCAGGCTCTCTCGAAAAACAATCGAAGGATGCGATGATCGCGGGGGCGGATATTATAGCACCCGCGCGAGGCGAGCTAAAATCGGACTTCCTCGTGAATAAATCATATTATTATATACTCTGACCGCGAAATTCTTTTTTAATTCGCGGAATATCTTTGTTTCCGGAAACACCAATGGTATGTTTATAATGGTAACACAGGCATCAGCATTGAATTTTTTTACTATAAACAATTCGTTTATGCTAATATATATGTATATAACACTCATCCGCCTAAAATAACCATCATCATGGACGACAAAAACGTCCATATTATATTCTTGCACAATGTACCATTCTAGCCTCATTATTCCTCTCGCTCGCACGATATATAAACAAACACTACACATGCATGCATAGCACTCATTCACACTGTATTGACACATACCTACCTCATCGACCTCGCAGCGCGCTTCACACTGCTCCTCCTTCTGCTCTCAGCGCGTTTTTCGTAGAAATCAAAATTCCCAAGGCCGCTCGCGGCCATGAATTAATCATAATATACACGAGAGAGATCGGCGCGCGCGTAGGCGTCGGTCGTTATTATTGCGACATGTCGACGCTACTGCGGCTGCTGCTGAGAAGGACTTGCGGTTGCCGAAGATTATACCATCGCGGCGGGGAAAGGTCAAGCTCGTCGTCGTCGACGGTATGCGCCTCGAGGTGCCTTAAAGTCGCGGTCCTCGGTGCTGGCGGAAAAACTGGTACGAGTGTGTGTGTGTTGGTTTTTGGCGTGTGTTTTGGAGAACTTTTTTTTCGTGGTTAGAAAAATATTGGTGATTTATAGGTTAGGTGTCGGTGTGTGTCGTAAGAGCCATGGGATTATTGCTTTTTATATGATTCAAAATGTATTATTGTGTACCTATAAAATCTCGATTCGAGGATCTTTAAGAGCAATATCGTTAACAATCGTTAAAACTGAAATTGATCGCGATTGTACACACTTTTATAATAGGCTCGACGATTCAATTAGCGCGGCTCGTCCGCGAGCGCCTTTTCGGTTATTATATCGATACACATCGCATATTCATATTGTTCCCCAATTACAAGCCGTGTAATAACCTTTCTCCCGACAACTAAATTGTAAGCGCCTCGTTATTACAGCTCGCGATATATCTGGGAAAACAATGCGCTCGAACGATTTTCGTTTGTGCATGCATCTCGCACAGCGGTATTAAGAAATAGTAATATAATACTATAACCGCTCGGTAGCGGCACCTCGGCGAGCGGAAAAAACGCGGAACAATACGGACCAGGAACGTATATATATACACGCGAGTCTCGTTGAAAAGAGAGCGTATAATATATAACGCAATCGCAAAACAACAAGGGCGCCTAGACTCTCTCGCCAGGCAGAGAGAGAAAGAGAAAAAAAAAAGTTCATTAGAACATCGAGAGCATAATAGCCACGTAATGCCCTGATGTAAAATATGCAGCGTCCCTGTGTCTGTGTATATATCTATCTATATGTGCACAATAAACGATTGTGCGCGGCGTAAAATTCAATTAAAGTCGCGACCCGTAATACGTTGCGCAAAGTGCGCGCGCGAGTGAGAGAGAGTGAAAGTATAACAGTGCGCCATATTTAGATGCTGTGTGTATGTATGTATATATATGTGTGAGACTTTCTTAGGTAAAATTTCTTTTTTTTTCTGTATGTGTGTTTCTTCCTCTTTCTCTCTCTCTCTCTCTTGGTTTTTGTTTTTACGACGCGCGTGAATTGTCTCTCCGGCTCCGTCCTGAATTCAAATGCGTTTGTATGTGCGCGTTAATTCCGCTGTTGCGTAACGCGCGCTGACCCTTCCTTCGAGGAGTTGGCTTGAGTGTGTATATACGTAAGGCTATACGTGTCCGGATTTTACGTGGGACTTTGTGTATGTTGTGATTCGGAACAACGGATTTTGTTTTTTTTTTTTTTTTTCTTTTCGAAGGAACTAAGGAATTGCTGCAGACAATTTGTTACACGTGTTTATTTAATTTTTCTTTTTCAGGATAATATAACGCGGCATGAAAAAAACGCTACTTGTGTATCGTAAAAAATAATATCTTACAAGTGTGTTAATACTATTAAATGGTTGTTACATCATTGCTGCAACGTTAAGTTACTTTGCTCTTTTTTCGAAGCTGTAAAAAAGAGCTTCCTCTGTTAAAGTTAGACAAAAAAAAGATGTTATAATAAACACGTAATTGTTGACCTGTAATTTAGCAATTATGCAGATAATCGTCGAGAGTAGAACAACTTTTTGAGCATTAACATTCAATTAACGATGATGTATGGAAACTACTTGTTTACAAAGTCGCAATTTGACCCAGTTTGTGTAATTGTTTATTAGGAATTCGAGGCATTTGTTGATTGCCATTTTAAAGGTTGATAAGTTTGTTGTTTCCAGCTTTTTCTGAATAAATTTATAACGTGGCACCAAAAATATTACCACAAAACTTTAATCCAGACAATTTACTGCACACCCAATATGCGAAACCACTTAAATTTCTTGCAAAAAAAAACATATACGCTCCTTATTTCGAAATTGAAAATCATAACGTCAAACTCTGACATAATACAACAAAAAGGATTCAATTCCGCTCGAAGAACAATAACACATACCAAATCTTACAACCCGAAATATTACATATATATTATTACATACATATCCTTACCAAAACAAAACTCCTAACCCAAAAACTGACCTATCTCTCCGCCTCCCTCTCTCTCTCTTTCACCTACTACACACAACACATTTCATTGTTTCCATATAACCCATATCAATGACACTGCAGCAATACATCTATATATATTTCCGCGTACAGGAAGGTGCCTGTCGCTGTGTCTGAAGCAATCGCCGCTGATCGATGAGCTGGCGGTATACGACGCGCGGCCTGTGCGTGGCCTCCTCCTCGAGCTGAGTCACATGGACACGCGGTGTCGGACGATTGTCGAGGACGACGACGATTGCGGTACCGGTACGAGAGGTCTGGTGAAGGCGCTCAAAGGGGCGAATATCGTCGCTATCACGTTGGATGGAAAGAGTATCGTTGATGAGGCGACAGAGCTCGAAAAGATTGTTCCTGTGGTGCTGGGCTGTTGTCCTAAAGTGAGTCGGTTACCGAATTAACATTGAGAATTGTAGTATAGTTTAGGTGAATTAGTGTGGGTTATGGGAAACATTGTAATTTTTATTTAAAGTTGTGGTGTCGTTTCAAAAACTGAGTACGTATATAGAGAACAGTAAGTTTTTTATGGTGGGAAACATTTATCCGTGATTCACCGCTGAATCATTGAACTTTTCAGTATAATTCTGCATAATGAACGTCCGAGTTTTTACTCTCACTTTACATTTAGGAAACATTCTTAGCGAAAATTACCCATTTTTCGCATATATTATTATTTTGTCGAAATTAGAAAAGTGAAACCACACCTCGCAACTACCTGTACCACGGCGGACAATTTTCACCCGGAATAGGATATGCGGTTTTTCCTGGACGAAAAAATGCCCTCACAGTTGCCCAACTTCACACTGTCTATACACTTTCTACCACCGAAGGCGTCATTGCTTTGCGAAATTGGATTAATTCGGACGCACCATCTCACACACACACACCGGAAGTGACTAAGAGTGCGGTACCACCGACCGACCTTGTCCCATATATATAATATCCTCCGCGCGCGTTATACCGGTCGATTTTCTTTTCCCGCGGTTCGATTTGCATTCTCGAATGTACAACATAACAGCTCTTCCGCAGGCTCTCGATTTGGTGACGTTGTAGATTAGGAGACGAAAAAAAAAAGAAATTATTTCCGGTCGGGCCTATATGTAGCGTGTGTATAGCAGCATTCGGCCATAAATCATTGATAATTTTTACATATACATACACATCAGGCGCGCGCGTTCGTTTCCTGAAAGCTATACATAAGCGACGATTTTTCAGCCTGAAAAGTCGCGCTGACGAAAGCTAACACAATGAATCATAAGCCCGCGCGCGTCCGGCCAATCATTTTCATCGAATACAATTAAAACGCGTGGGTATATTATATACACACACACACATATATGTGGTCTCTGGCTCTTTTTCTTCCTTCGCATCATTACAATTATTGTTTTAGTCATCATCATCCGCGCGCATTCACACCGCTTAAATCACAATTACCCATATACAATATATTTTCGCTTTTTCACTCGAGAGCTAAATTTAAATTTACGTTATATCCAAGAGAGAGCCGAGCAGATCTATAAATAGTCTTATACACGCGGCGCAGAAACTTATATGGACGCCCACCTTACATCGATTCTGGTTTCCGAGATAATACACACACGCACACACACACTCGACACCACGCTTGCTCGTTCACTCGCGCAGAGGTGAAGGCTGTGCATGCATGCGTGTATGTATATACACCTTTTTGCGGTGCATAATATTTCAATTATACACGAATTCCTTCACACATTCGAACTTATAGATATATTAGCGTAGCTGTTAGTCCACCTCTATATGTGTATAACGCCTGCATCAATTACAAAACTGGCCATTTTTCATGCCACCTCGCCGGGACATAATTTTTCCACCTGACGAAACTTACACACGCGCGTGCATGTATACTATATATGTGACACTTTACCCCTATCGCCATCGACTTAATACAGATTTAAATTACCGCGCATAATATATACATATTTCGCAAACGGCGCATCGCGCGCGCGCGAGAGTTTGAAAATATTCGTCCCGGCAGCCTCTATACTCTTTTCTCTATATAATCACAGCTCGCTCGCTCGGGCCTTAAACTTTTCGACATGTAAATTACTTAAGAAAGCGAGAGAGCCACTTTAAAGAGTTCAACTCTTTTACGTAACCAAGCGGCCGGTCGCGCGCGGTTCGCCGAGAGAGTCAATTATATGGATGTAACTATTATAGTATACGTATATATAAGTGATGCCTAATGGCTTCCCTATATATGTGCATTATATTCGTCGAAATATATATATACAACGCGAACTTTTACTCTTGTATATCCTGTGCATATATGGATATACGTATATACAAGTATGCGGCCGCCTTTTTTACTTCCAAAAATTTCAGGCACGCGTCGTTATTACCCCGCGCGCGGGCGTTCATTTGCGCGCTGTAATTTTGGCAAAACACGCGGCGCGCATTCTTTCAGTGTCAGTTTTTCCGCGCCCTCGATGCTATATGTGTTTCGACACGCGGTTATTTCGCCCGAACAAAGGCTGCAGCTATATACTGCCGCGTTATAATAGGTAATGAATTTCCGTTTCGCAAAGGAACGAAGCCGCCGCCGCCCTTTTAAGTGCAATATATATATAAGTAGCGTGTCTTATCGCAACGAATGCTTAATGAGTAATGAAGTAGCCTGTCCGTTGATCTATCGGCGATTGCGCGTTTCTTTGTGTTTCGTGGGGCGAGCGCGGTAATCACGAAAATTCAGCGTTCGGCTGCCCGCCGATCTTGATTCATGCCCTCGTGTCATACGTTTCTGCGGATTAGAGGGCTACTACGCGGTTTTGGTCTTTAATTGACGGTGCAACGTGGTTGTGTAAGGTTACGATATACCGCCGAGCGTGCGAGGGTGTAATAAATTTAGAGGCTAATTAGACAATAGGTGTGTGTACGCGGAATTGTTGTGTAGAAGTGGTATAGGTTAATGGAAAAAGAGTATTGATTTATAAATTTTTTATACGATTCGCGATAACGTTATTTCGGTCGTTTATAAAACGTTACTCTCGCGTTTATAATTAATAGGAAAAATGTTATATAGAGTTAAAAAGTGTGCTCTTGTATCCTTAATAAGACTCAACCTTACGTAACTCTGAAATTCTTATATTTTCTACCGTTGAAAAGTACACCGAGGTAAGTGGAAAATTGGTTACGTGTTATGTATTATACTCCACTTTTCACACCGTCTTAATTTCAAAAATCCTTCAGGAACAATATATAATACGCATCATACACACATCACACACGAGAAAAGTATAAAAAAAAGAAACTTCCGACAGTCCACTTTCGACTTCTGAAAGTGCCATCATCCCGCCGAAACGAGCGAGATATATATACACCGTTAACACGTTTCGCGATTGTTATCTCCGTGTGATGTGTAAACTGGAAAGCCGACGACGACGACAACGAAGTCTATGGGTGGGCCGAACGAATTCCCTCGATATTTCCGTGGAATTGAAATTTTCACAGTTAGACAGAAGCGCGCGTGGGGCGAGAAACTTTTTAATTAGCCGCATCATAAATATATCGGGGATTCCACGGTGGGCCGCGGTAGGAGACTAGTGATGATGGTTTCGGTTCTCGGTATATAGCCCTTGTTATACTACACTACCGTGTTTCCGAACGATTACAATCGCCGTATTTTAAGCCGGAATCATCGTTCATCATTCCACCTATTTATCCATAAAAACCAGTGAAACCTCCCGCGACTAACATTTATTATCTCGACCCACTAACGCCCCTTTTTGTTTCGCGCACATATATAGGCTTTGGTCTCGCTGACATCCCGCTGGGTAAACAGCCTGCTGCCGATGCTCTTCGAGCTGTACAAGCGCTGCGGCGTCTTCGACTGTGGGCGCCTGTTCGGCTGCCTCAACCTCTTCTCGACGCGGGCGAACAGCCACGCGGCCCAGACCCTCGGCATCGCACCGGAGTTCGTTAATGTCCCGGTTATCGGCGGTGGTACTCAACGCACCTGCGTTCCCCTGTTCTCCCAGACACGGCCCTGTGCTGACTTCACACCTGTGAGTATATGTATGTGGGTTTCTTTTTGAAGAGGAGAGGTGCGTTTCGAGTGTGGAAAGTATAAGTGTGGAGAGGAACGAGGTTGCGGTAATTGGTGGGTTGTATAAGGGCTTTTCAGGTTTCGAAGGTTTTTTGGGACTTCGAGTGGCATTTTGTAGGTACAGTTGTAGTGGCGAATGAGTGGCTTTTATAATGAAGGATTGACAATATTAACTGGCTCTTGGAACGTACATTATTTGCTTAGTATTCTGAGATCAATATTTAATGTTTCTAGACTGATGAGAACCCTTTAGCAGAAAAAAAGAATGGGGACAGTAATAAGAGGTACAGAATTTCAACAGCAAGAACAGCTTTCGAAAAATAAATTATTCAACTCCGCCCACGTTTTACGAATGAACAATTTTTTCTTTATTATTCTTATTTTCAAATTTTCTTACATTTTTATTTGTTTATTTATATTTAGTGAAGTGTACGGACACAATTACTCGTTAAAAATCAACTCAAAATTTTGACGCACTGTATCGTTAAAACGTTTTCAAAATTCCGCATTTCCTAAACTCCTTCTTTCAACAACATTAATTTTTCCTCTTATATACTATAGAAAAAAAAGAAACTTACAACACAGCTACTTTGAAACAACCCGCACTTATCAACCACTTCCCATCTCCTCTCCTCCCTCCATCCTCGCGCAAAAAAAAATCCAAATATCACGCACATAGCTAAACGGCTTTATCGCGATGCCGCGCGCGCGCATAGTCCTCCCCTCTTGCGAATTTTCCCATCATCCTCTCTCTCTCTTCCATACGTGCGCGCAGGAGGAGGCAAACAGATTGACGATGGCGATGAAGAGCGCGGACGAGCTCGTCGCCGAGGCTTACAACAACGACGACGAGTCATCGGCCTTATGCTCCGGCTTCGCCGCCGCCCGATTCTGCATCTCATTGTGCAAAGGTCAGTTCAGAGAAAGAGAGAGATATATACGCAAGAGTTTATATACATATGCGTGCATACTGCAGTGTATATACTATATATATTATTACGTTGCGGGCGGTGCGAAAGTCGGCTTTCTCAAGGATCCCGCGCGCGACGAGGGAGTATGACGCTGCATGAGTCTCTGTAGATGCTGCGCTTACGGCTTCTTTTTTTTCTCATTTGGTTGGCGAAGTGCAGCGCGTAAGTGAGTATGGTCATCACAAGTGTATATACACGCGGGAGGATATGTAATTAGCGAAGGATATTTCCTTATGCCGTATTCGCGGAACGCAATGTGTGCGACATGTAATAATATTGTTATACGAAAGTGTCGCTCGCTGTATACGATCAAAATGCTGACGTATACATACACCGCGATAACCTGCAATTAACATTCCGCTATGTACGTATATATACCGCATATAATACGCGATATCAATCGACGTATTATACACGTGTCGATTATACACACAGGCGAAATTATTAGCGCACCCATCGGTTCGCCTCCTATATACACACGAGCATCAATAACTCTCGCGGTATCCGCGAAAAAAGCATATCGCGATCGTTATCAAAACCGATTGAAATCGAGCTCTCTCTCTCGCCCGGGCCCCAAACAAAAAAACCAAGCAACCGGCAATAAAACCTCCCTCGGTGTATATATATATATACGTATGTACGCGCGTTACAAATTTAGCAACGCTGCGGTAGTGACAGCTGAATGGCCGATTGTGCACATATATACGCGCGCTCGCGACAATTACCACCGCGGAGAATTCATAAAAGAGCGCAACGATTCGCCTTTTCTTATACGTAGGTACGTGTGGTGCACGGGGGTTTACCGTAACAGCGCGTAATACACCCGCGCGAGCGCGTGTAATATATAGAAAAACTGACACCTTTGTATGTACCACCAGCAGCAGCAGTAGGAGTGTATATAGCTATGCCTTGTTATAAGTATACATACCCGGTGTGCGATTATATCGGCCAGTATATGTGTGTGCCTCTCTCGGGCAAAACTGGCACACAAATTGCATAAGCGGGTAGAGAGACACAATGCGCAGAGACACGCGCGCGTACACATACAGAACACTATGCAGGGCGGGAGAGAGAGAGAGAGATAATGCCATTTGGGTATAAACGTTGTGCACGCGAGGGGAGGGGGGGTCAGTCGTTTCTCAAGCGATAACAGCTGCTGCTGGCCTAAAGCCGAAATCGGCCGATCACCCGCGAGAGCTAACCGCGCAATCGCTCTTTTCTCATAGGACGCTGAGACAACGTGTGTTTATGTCTGTGTGTGTATATATGCATACTATATATATACATATACAGAGGCTATGTGCTTGCCATATAGCTGTATGTGTGTGTGTTTATAACGGAGAAAGCGTGAGAACGGGCGATTTTTCAGGTGGCTTCTTTGAAATTCCTCGCTCGCTCCGTTGTGTCGCGCTCGCGCGAACGTGAACGTCGTGATTCAATTATTCTATTAGGTGGCCCCCCCTGACAAACATATATATACGGAGACTGTGTCTGTGTGGGTGGCTATACGGATAAATCTTTCTCTCTCGCTGTGTGTGTACTTATGCGGCGAGATTCAAAGAGCGCGCGGGCGATTCCGAAATTCGAGGGATTGACACGTGGGGAGGTCGTCGATGTGTGCCGCGGGGACGGAGTGACGGCGTTATTTATGAGGTCGCTTTGTGTTGCCCGGGTGGGTATATTTACATATCCTTGGTACAGGAGGCGAAGGAAGCCTGATTGATTTGGGTGATGAAAGTGCCGGAGGTCGCGAGGATTAATTGTAATGAGGAATTTTGTAATTCTGGAAATTGCGTTGATATGGTTGTATAATATACGGTTATTAATCCATTTTCATAAGTGTTAAGTAATTGTTTTACGTTAATTATATTAAGCGATTGGCCTTTCTCCAATTTGCTTAAAATGTTTTAATTAATACGATAAGGTAATAACATTTTTCATCGTTTTTCAATTAATTTGATTAGCACTTTTGCCCCTATTTTAAAAAATTAAGCTTTTCTTAAGATTGTTTTTTTTTATTTTTGTCAGTCTGAATATAAGCATGTTAGAATTAAAAAAAAAAAACAGAATTTTTTTTTATTTCTTTTTGTGTACTTCAATAATTACTCCAATAGGCTCCACGAGAGCAAGACAATAGAATATTTCTAGAATTATTGTCTCGCTCTTATAAATTCTTAAATTTTCTTTTCTCTTGGTCTTTTCAGTCAATATGAAAAGTATTATTGACTTGTCTTGAAATTCTTGATCATATGACTTCTCATCATCCCCGGCTGTTTGGGCTTAAGAAGTTTTAAAATAATCGACTCGGTTATCGTCGCACGTTCTTTTTTTGCGTGGACCTCGCGTCCCCTGACTATTTCGGTTATGTGTTTTATAAATAACTAGCTATATATTCAACGTGCTTGGCGCGTATTGTTAATCTATTAATTTTTTGTTTTTGTAGATATGAACATGATCAAGATAGTTTCAATTTAAAAGTTTGTTTGAGTTTAAATTCTACGATAATAACGTAAGTTTGATAAATAAAATAATGAAATT
>UXGD01003674.1:0-19505 GCA_900474315.1 Torymus auratus
CACTCGAAATGTGGGATTTTTACTGTTAAAAATAGTAATTTTTATTATTTTCGTAGCAAATTTTAGTTTTTAAATAATAATTATTATTTTTTATTATTATTTAAAAACTCTAATTTTCTAAGTATATCATGAAAATAACTATTTTTAACAGTAGAAATCTCACATTTCGAGTGTGTCTCAGCGCTACTATAAAAATAATAAATTTCTTATAAAAAAAGTCAAGTTTATACAAAGAAATTTCTCTGTGTACATATTCCCAAATTTTCGGGCGTTCGAATCCTCACCACATATCAAAATAACAAAAACGAATCCACTTAGCAACCCCCGCGTTCAACGTTAAAAAAAAAAAAAAAAAAAAAACTGCGCGACAATTAATTAAGCGAAGTGCCGAGCACCTGTTCCCCCATGCACGCACATCTCTCGCGGCAAACATCTTGAGTCTCGTGCACGCTGCTTCACCCTAGCTAGCTACTCCAATATACAATATATCCCCAACGCGGCGGGCGCATATATAAAGAGCGCGCACGCCGCCTAGAGCAGCCCCGGAGCGATGCCTGCGCGCGAGTATATAAAGAAAGTCAAGCCCCCCTCCCTCTACCTGTGCAAAGCTCCGGGACGATGTTCCGGAGCCAAGTTCCTCGCGTCTTGAGGCGCGCGCGCACTCTTTTTTTTCTTGTTTTTCGGGGGCTGGAAGGTTTGAAGCCTGGGATGTAGGTGGAAGTGCGGCGTGTTTATCAAAATTTCTAGGAGGTTGGGGGATGATGTGGGCTATGGTTTCGGGGTGAGGAAGTGTTTTAATTTAGAATGAAATATTGGATGACGTAATATATTAGTTCTTTTTTATTTCGTTTGAGTTTTAATAAAGATAAATTATTACGCATACACATGAATTCTAAATTTTCTAAGGATTTGACGAAAGTGTATAAATTCATTATTATAAAAATAAGTAAAAACCGTTGTTATAGGGATAATAGAAGTTTTTGATTTTTTTTTCTTAGTGTTCAGTTTTCAGATAACCTTTGTTATTGATGAATAAAAGTTTGATCTAACGTAGAAATTTTTCCGTCGTTTCTTATTATTTTTTACATTCGCCTGTCGCGAGTTTCATTTCATATACGGGACAAAAATTTTATTGCCAAAATAAAATGAAAAATTGCATACTATATTTGGAGAATGTAAGGTGTACCTACTCTGAATTTAACAAATAAATTTTATACAAATATTTGGATGTTCACATGTATGCTTTATGAGCTTTCCCATTATTCAAACAAGAATTTTGAACTATAGGTTGACTCGGTATACAACGCAAGTTATTAACTAATTTTAATACATGTAATACTTTTATCTCTAAAAAAAAAAAACAGTTAGGAAAATGTAATATCTTTATCGCTAAAATGAACAGCAAAGTTCTTGAAACGTATGACTTTTAAGATTAATCTCATGTACATAAAAAAATATCTTTATTACCAAACAAAGAGTTCTTTGTAATTAAGTAAATGTGATATATCTTCATAGCTACAAATAAACAACAATGTCGTTGAATTGTTTTACTCCAAACATCAACCTCATGCACGTAAAAAAAAATAATATTAATATTTACAACATTAATGATAGTTAATTGACAATATCCATACAAAAATTTACAAAACAAGATCCTTCATACTTTATCACCTCTTACAAAACCCTTTCCACTGTCAACCTTCCCTCTTCTCCCTACCCTACAAATATCAGACGCAACATCATCCTCGCATCCAAGAAAATTTACCTACACCTATCCCGAGACGCGCGACCACCGCTTGCGCGATATCCATTAATCATAAACAACATCACCAGCAGCAGCGGCATACGTACGCGTGCAAAACTCGACCCGCATTTTATCGGATCAAAGGGGGGAAAATTCTTTTCCGCAGGCTGCAGCGCGCGGGTGGAATGAAATTTTTATCGCGCGCCACATACACACGTAACTTTACGAGCGTCGTGTTTATGCGATGGCTGGGCGCGCGCAAGGCGGCGATTTCCACGCGCGCAAAGTTTCGAGGACCGCGAGAGGTAAAGGTATATATAATGCTGTGAAGTCGGTGTTCTTATGCGCGATTCGTGCGACTTGTAGCGGAGGAATTTAAATTTCGTTGCTAGGTATATAGGGGTGGCGGATTTGTTAGGGTGTTACCGGATACGATGTGGAATGTGTATACGGGTTGTATTGCATATATAATTGTAAAACTATTATTTACGATTGAAAATGAAATATTATGATACATTATTTTTGTTAGACATATATTTTTGTAAACTAAAAAAATTACCAATTACGTGCATTATATACAGATTCATAAAATATAAAATCAATTCATCCTTTTTAGCAGCACAATAATTCAATTTAATTCAATTTCGGGCAAATCAGCCCGAAATACTCACGTTTCGGGTCACTGGGTCAGCGTAACAGATGCTGATAAAATCAGTGTTGAAGATCGCCGTTGGAACTAATATTGGGAATTTTGCCAAATAAATGAATATACGGCGCCATAAGCTTCCGGGGGAGGCGGGACCGAGCAACAAGTAATTTACGCGCGGCCTGATTATCTCCGGCGTTTATCGCCAAATGAAAATACATGAATTTAGCTACGCGCGTTTATTTATAAAAAAAAACAACTAATAACTGTTTCTCCCTAGCCACATAAACCAAAAAAGTAGTATAATATCGCAATAGTAGCGCAGGGGTATTATATTCAAAGCATATCCCCATAAAGTGTATGTATGTACGCGAGCTGGCGCGCGCAAAATTTTCTCATGCCCTCCTCTCTCGCGAAGCATTATGCAAATGTAATTACCATCGATGTTTGAAATGCTAATGTTAATTGCCCTATCCTACTTTCTTCGAAACGCTTATATGCAGAAGTTCGGCAATTATTATTGTTGCGAGAAATTGCAGATGTACGACCGCCTCGCTTTTTTCGCTCTCTTTTTCGACTAATGGAACAATTGAAGCGCAACTGTATTTACGATAACGCGCGAGCGCTGCGGGTCTCTTCCGCAGGCCAATTGCAGTGTATATAGGTATATCTCTCGCGCGCGCGTTCCGTGTCGAAAATCACGTGAGAACAAAAGGATGTGCGCGTTTAGAGACAATGGGGGACGCGGATTGTTTTTTCTCCCCATATATATATATCTGCGCGACCAATCAACCGCGCGGCCGCCGTTTATCACAATGGATAATAAAGTCTCCTGGGAAGTGTTGACAGCCGAGTCCGGAACTGCAAGAATAGCCGATTTTTCTTTTTTCGAGAGGCGCACGCGATTGTTTCGCTACGAGAGTCAATAAATAAACTGATAACGCGCTGACTTACTTATAATGCGCTCATCGCTCACGAAACACTCAAGTTCATATAAGTATATCAGTGCGGTAGTGTTGTCCATTATAGGCATGATAATTGAATTCTTATATAAGAAACATTTATTTCTTCCCTCGGCGAAACTCAATTTCCCTTACCCGTACCTATATAGAAAATTCGCTCTCACGCGTACCCTACACATATATATACCGGAGCAAAAAGTCCCGAAGATTTACGAAGCTTGAGCGAAATATTCACGCCGCGGTTTTGCGCCCTCTAATAATCAGTTGATAAAAATCGATTTACGACGTGGCGCGGCGGGGGTATCTCGTAAAACTCCTGGGTGTATGTGTACAATCTACGAGCAAGAAGCTACGCGCGCGAGCGCTGGTGTATTCAAAGTGTACAGAGGAGGAGAAGCGCGCGCTGAGATATGGCTTTCCAAGCGGCGGAAAATAAAAACAATTATTTTTCTTATACGAGGTCGCGGGCGATGATGAACGGTCTTCGATTATTTTTCTATTCGCGGAAGGAGGGTGGCAGTAAAGTATGCGTCTACTTATGCGCGTTGAGGGCCTGGTGCTTTGTGCTGAAATCGAAGATGAATCGTAAAGTGTGTTTGCGCTTCGTTCGTAGAAGTAGTATCGGTTCTTGCAATAGCTCATATTCTGTATCTTAAGATCCGTGTGAATGGAACTTTATCATCTATTCAATTATAAGTTAAATACGTAATAAACGATCGTTTTTTGTATCATTAAATTTTAACAATGAACAATTTACATTTAAGACAATTTTGAACATATTATTCCAAACCAAACATATAGCTAGCTATTACTTAACGCAACAGCCACCTATTTCGCTAAACCTCACGAACCTTTTTATCCACATCCGCGATTTTTCAAACCGTGTGTCCCGCACCCACCCGACTCTCAACCGCGTATCGCACACGCGCGTTATCTCAAAAGTTCGAATAAAACATAGCCACGCGCGCGTTCCACTGCCAACTTCCAAATCCCGTTTTCATTATTCTCTCTCTGCACAACCTCTCGCTCCCGCTATACCAGAAAAAAAGCACATAAACTACGGTAAACGCAGCCATTCGAATCTTTGCTCTGGCCTATAGCAGAGCTTTGGTGTAATCGTACGAAAAAATTCGGGCCACCCGTCAAAGCTGGAGAGAGAGAATCCATATAATCCGTTGGAATGAACGGTGATGTGCCCCGGCACGCACACACTGTGAAAATGACGCGCGCGCGGATCGAAAAAGCACACACATTCGCGGTGAAATTCCCGATACGGGAGCCGCCGCGACGGTAATCAAACCGCGGCACAGCGTGTCGGGATTCGCGTGCGGATAGGGGACAATTCTAATCTGCGCGCTCTGCGTTACTCTGGCTGACACGCGCGTGGTATCCGCGGTAGCGGATGACAAATCCGTTAACGAGATGAGTTTAGAAGTTACTTTTTATTCGGTATACTTTTTTGTTATTATTTGCGTAATTAAATAGATAAATAGTGCTAATCTTTGTGAGGAAAGTGATTAGTGATCATTATACTCTAGTCGGACGAGTGATTAGAATGAAACAATGGAATAAGTTTGTACGCGAGTACGCAGATAATTTAGGAGAAGATCGTAAAAGTTGTATATAGTGATAAATGGAAATCCAGAGGATTAGGATTGATTACTTATCTGTTTGGTAGCTGTCGCTTTTTTATTCGACGTGTTATGTCTTACACGAAAAGTTAGCAAGCAAAGTTTACTGATGGAAGAAAACAATTTTCAGAATAATCAGCTGCTAAATAAATATTCCATCTTAAGATATCGATCCATTTCGAACCTTCATTTAGATTTGACAGTCATTATGCCAATACGTGTGGAAATATACAAATAACATTGACAATTTAAGGAATCAGGAATTTTTATTTAACAGTATGATTTCTGTTCAATATATCGACGCTGAGAGGAATAATCTGCTAACTCAGCGAAGGCTATGAGAACCCTCTAACTCAGACGCGTTTTTTTTGCTTCAATTTTGCGGTGGAAGCTGTGTATGAGTAGGATTTTAAAATAAAATTTCAATAGACGTGATTAAAAATTCAGAAAATAATTCGAATCGATTATTTAACATAAAAAATTTCAAATTGAAGACGAAAAAATCGCGTATAAGTAGCGGGTTCCTGAAGTCTTCGCTGAGTTAGCGGGTTCTCAAAGATTTCGCTGAGTTAGGGGGTTATTCTTCTCGGCCGTCCATATGGCAATAATAATCTATTTGTAAATTTATCTGTTGAGAGAGTTCTTAATTCCAAACCTTCACGTAGCCTCCGAGTTACTAATTTCGAATAGTATAGTGTCAATCATACTATTTGAAACATATATCAGTAACTAATTGTTTTCCCTTGGAGTAACGAACTATTAACGAAGAACCTATACGACCTATACGAACAATTATTAACGAAGAATAACGAAGCTAAAATTTCAAACCATACTTTATTATTGAAGTGTATCCAACACTGTTGTGATAGATATTATTATTTTACACTTTTGAAAAGAATCTCTTCTATCTTATATCTTTAGTTTTCATCACGATATTTTCATTTTAATTCATCAGTACATGCACGAAAAACTATATTTAAAATCTCACTTCATAAACTGAAAGTTAATATTGAAATACACTTCCTTACAAAAAATTGCAATCTCGATTCTCAGAATCTATCTATAGTATATAAACATTGTCAAAACTTAACAAAGACATTATAATGACTCTCCGCCCCGACCTGAAACCACGCTAACCCCATTAAAGCGACAATCTATCGCGATCCGCTACCCCCTCCAGCCACATTTTTGCGGATATTGAAATTTCTCACAGCTACACCGGACCTCTTCTCGCTCTCTCTCTCTCCTTTCTTTCCATCGCGAGAGAACAATACCGCGGGATAAAGAAACCCGCACGCGCCTGCAGAAGACGACTCCCTCCCCTCTCTTTCTCTGTAGCGAAAAGCGCTCTCGAGTGTTTTTGAAGCGCGGAGTAAAGCTTTTACGGGGAGCGAAAGAGGCGCGCGCGCGGACTGTAGCTCTCCTTCTGTGTGTTGTAGCACAGCGCGGGGAGCTCCGGGGAGGATTTCTCTGAAAGAATCATGAAGACAGGGGAGGGGAGAGGAAAACAAAACGAAACCAGGTCGAGTCCGAGGAGCTATGGCCGCGTTAAGGTATTACAAAAGGAGTTTGGAGCCTGGAATCGACAAAAAGGAGAAGGTGTTGGTTTATACTCTTCATTTCTTCTTTTTTTTTCTCTTCTTTACCTCTTCATTCTCTAGTTTCGAGATTGCGGCTTAATTGTCATCGGCACAGAGCGCGAGGTGATTTTAAGGTGGATAAAGGAGAGTTGAGACGCTAAAGCAAGCGCCGTGGTGAAGAGAAGTTTCGGGTAAACAGTTGCCCAAGTTTGTAAATACTGGATTTATATAGTTATCGTGGTTGTTTGAAAGGGAGAATATGAGAGAAGATGTTATACTATACACTCGAGAGATGGCATTGAATTTGTTGAAGTAAATAGCAACTGAAAACGCAGTACACTACGAGCCAAAAATTTCAATGCTGATGATGATTATAAACATCACACACATACTTATAGAAGATACTCGAACAACGAACGAGCGTGTTTGGAACATCGACGCGGCGTAATTCCGCGTCGATAAGATAAGAAATTTTTCGGTTTCAGCGGCGCGCGAGCTATTTTTGGCGCTCTACCGACGTCAGTCAGCGAGAGAGAGAGATAGAGATAGATTATACGCGCGCACACGCGTTTGCGAAACAAGCGGGATGATCAAGGATCGCCGCGCTCTTTCTCTCTCTCTCGACCTTTTCGCCCGGTAAATTTTTTCCCTTTTTTTCGGGGCGCCGCGGACTGATGAAAGTCAAATTTTTTAGACTTTCTTCCGGGCGAAGCGGTTTTTTTCTGCGCTCTTCTCTCGTAGCTAAGTTTAATTTGCGATAATATTTTTTGGGAAGTGAGGGTCCCCTTTTTCGCGCTTGCATTAGCGTTTCTTCTTTTTCGGTCGCCATCAGCGGTTAAATATTCATGTTGGTTTATTCCGCTGAGTCGTGTTTTTTGTTTCTTTAAAGGTTGGAATTGAGGTTAAGGAGATTTTTGGAAAAAGCTTAGTGAAGTAAGAATGTAAAAGTGAGGATAGCGTGGATGCGATGCGGAGCTTTTAACGGAAAATTCTTTTTTTGCTTTTGATATTGTTTTATTTTTATTCAATATACGAAATAAACTGTACGGGAGAAATGTTACACTTTTTTGTTATATTTAAGAGAATAGGTAATACGATAATAAAAATTTGATTACTTTAACGATATTTATTTTAAAAATATTTTCCCCTGTAAAAAATAACAATTTCAATTCTACGTACCCCGCGCATAACAGCGAAAATCAATGTTAAAAATAAACTAAAAAAAACGTCCGCGTAGTTATAACAATTCGCACGAAAACCCTGTTGTATTTTTTTTTCTCATTTTTCCCTACACCCGACGATATTTTCACATATTTACATTCCACAAAAAAAAATTCTTCGAAAATACACAGCCCCGCGCGTTGTACAGATCAGTCGCCCATGAAATTCGCCAACAATAACATCGTGCACAAATACATCATACTACACGCACATATAGTCGTACGAAAAAAATATCCGTCCGAAAGATTTTCCAACACCCTACAAACACCATAACAAAGTTAATTTTACAAACACGTGCACTTTTCGCAATAAGCCGCGGCTCGCACTCAAAATTCGGCATGCGCATGCACAAAGCACACAACTATGTAATACACACACATAGAGCGGGGGGGTGTCGAATAAGGCCCGTAATAACGGCGCGGGAGCGTAATGCAACAAACAGTGAGCTTAGTATCCCTCCGAGAGCTTTCAGAGACTAAGCCATGCGCGTAATCCCACCTACCTGCGCGCTCGCTCGTGCAATGCACTATCTTTTTCGACCCCCCGTTCTCTTCGGCTAGTCTCCCGGCTTTACCGTAAGTGTACACACACACCTTAATCGTTTTTCCAACACGCTGCTGCTGCTGCTGCGAGAATTTGCATTTCGCGACCCCTTATAAAGGGAATGAAAAATCGTTGTTTAATTTTTCGGGGGCGTTACGGTATAGGATGTTTTTATTGTATTGTGGCGGATTTGGAATGTGTATTGTGTATTTTATGATTGTACGGAGCTTTGTGAATTTATCGAACGAACGTTGATTATATTTTTTAAAGGAATGAATAAACCTATATACAATAATTCGGCAGTAAAATCATCGTTTTAATAAATGTGTGTATCGTGATATAATTCATGTACCGGCGAGTTTCATTAATATTAATGTGACAATAACAACAATAACGGCCGATCCATCGCTATGCGACATTAATCAAGTAATTGTACGTTCGCACTGAGCCGTCGAAATGAGCAATGCTATCTTTTGAAAATAACAATGCTCTTTTTAAATGTAATACATATGTATAACTCGAACAAAGGATGCGGCGCGGGTATTTTCATTCGAAATAATTATCAATAATATACTTATCCAGCGCAAAGTAACATGCAATTTCAAACGATTCGCGCGCCACCTGAACAACAATTACCTCAAAAATCAAACAATAATTATTAAAAAAATCCATATACTTTGGAAAACATAATGCCTCTTCCGAAATTCGTCGTCGTCATGCGACGTCACGCGCACTTCAGCAAACCGTAAACGCCGCTACTATAGCGGGCGCGCGGCGCACAATAAACATTCTCCACGGTCCTTAATCGGCAAACCGGAAAAGCGGGCGATTTACTCTCTCTCCCTTGCATGCAATGCGGGCGCTGCAAAAGGAAAACGTTATTTCGCGTCTACTGCTATACGCGTGCTATATGTTATACGGGTGACGCGTATGTATACGCGAGAGAGAGAGTATAAAATCAATCGTACGCGCGAGCATTTGAATGTTCCGCGAGCTGCAGGACAAAAAAGCGGGGAACGAGCTTCGTTTTCCAAATGAATGCGCGCGACGGCTAACAGATAGCCCACCGCTATACTACGTGGATATATTTGATATGCGAGTTGTAGTGTGGTATATAGAGCGCAGGTGGAGTTTTTTTTTTGTTTCCGGAATTAAGGGATTCGGACGTAAGAGGTGGAACGTGAGATGCAAATACAAGGAGTTTGGTTCTTTATTCTGCGGTCGCACGCTGGAAGGGATTTTTCTCTCTCTCTCTCTCTCACGCGACGACCTAGTTCGAGAGCGATTTTGAATATACCAGTGATTTTTCATTGTTCGCTGAATTTTAATTAATAAACCGAAAGCGAAAAATCAGATGGAACTTTTTTCCCCGATCCAATTTTCAGCTGGTTATTCACAGTGAAGCAGCACTGCAGATGAAAATGCAAACTAAAATCCCGTACATTTTGTACACGGCATATACGAAACGTGACGAAGTCCCTCGATGATTCATTAATAACTCTTCGTGCGCGCGGCGCAATGAAAAAATATAATACAGTACGCAACGCACTCGCATGTATATTGCGTTCGAGCGCGAATCAATTAGAGCGCGATATTGGTCGCGAGCCCTTCGGTAATTAAAAAAAATTGGAAAATTCTCTCTCTTTCCGTACTTTCGTCGCTGTTATATGAATTAGCCCCCTCGATCTGTGCTCTCTCTTTTTCCGAACTCTCGTGTGCGCAGCAGCAGTACGGGAGACATAAATACAGTTTTGCCATCGATCATTTGACGAACGCGCACTAGCAGCTCTTGCGTATAATTAGGAAATCCATCAGCGATTACCGGGAAACGCGTGTGTATACTTTTATCGTTGTTCGTTCTCGCGGTTCGATCCGCTTGCCTTCCCCCCGTACTTTTTCTCTGCGCCGGGGGCTTCGGCCGAGCAAATTAATCCGCTTAAGCTGCCGCCTATCGTGAAATTGTACGTTTTATTGTTTGATATAAAATTATGCTCATTTGAATGTAAAAAAAAAGATTAATCTTGATTATTTACATTTAAATTCTATGTATTCGAATAATAACATCGTTATTTATTATGTAAAATAATCATTTATATTTCACGGAGGAATTTCATGAATAATGTTGCTTTCAATAATATTACCTTTACAATACTTGGTAAATTATCTTCATTAAAAAAAAAACCAACTGTATAATAAGCAGAAGGTGAGGGAGTCATCATATGATGTGCTGAAAAACTACCGAGCGTGTAAATATAGGTTCATATTATATAATACGTGCATACGTACATGCATATTGTTCAATTTGTATTTATGAAGCTGTATTATATCGTATTTCTGATATATTACAATTTAACGCGATACTCTGAATAATATTTAAAACAAGAAAACATTTAGTGAAAATATTCGTTTCAATTATTCAAAATTGTATTTTAAATGCGATTCAACAGAAGTTTTTACGAGGTTTCATTGCAAACAACCCGAAAGTTAAGAAACTTTTGCGAACCAATTTAACGTCGCAGTTTGTAGCGCTAACTGCTTTAATTTTATTCAAATCTTTCGAAAGGTACAATGCTAACTCTCCTTTAGAGCATTTACATTCCGTTTGAATGCTGTAATTTGAGTTCGTTACCCCGCTGTATTTTTCTCACTGGCACGAACCTCTCGACTATTCGTGCCTTCAGTTTACTGTCCAATTGCGATTGCAGAAATACCTGGCCTGATCCTGTTTGCTCGAATATTAGTTGTTTGCTATTGGAATTACATTCTTCGATATTGAAGGAACGTGTAATTTCATTCGCGATTCTATTTTAATCGTGATTTCTTATAAAGTAAAATGACATGACGCTTCGAATTTTAATATTATTAAGTTATTTGATCTTGGCGCTTTTTCGAAAACCAATATCCACCTGAAATATTTTCTTCGCTGCGAGAAATTTCAACGAGATAAAACGAAAATATTAAAAAAGTTGAATAAAAAGAAAACTTTTTTTTTACTTCCAGGAATTTTTAACGCATATTATTGGTATTTTTTGATTAAATTTCATTCCAAATAATTCTAAAAATATATATTCTTTCATTTAAAACGAATCTACGGCGTTGATTTTCATTCATCATCCAACTGTGCGCATTTCTTGCAGTTATAAAAAAATTTTAATCCCATTAAACAAAAATTATAACCAGAATATTTTATTTTATATATTATATCGATTTCAAAAAATACCTCTCTATTATACCTTCTATTAAATCAATAAGTTTTACATACACATCCGTCTCTCTCTCACTTTTTCACAACCAGGGCAACGAATACCCCTCCTAAATCCCGTTCTATCACAACAACCTAATCACGCATACGTGTATAAGCACACGCCCACACAAAACCAGTCCCCGTCGCGTCACCCGAATATTTCATAACGCAGAGGCGACAGGTGACCGTCGCGACACGCTACTACACACACGTGCAACCCACCGTAACCACCTCCCACACGTCCTTTGTCCCAGCGATTTTATCTACAACCAAGCGACTATCGTTCCATCGTAGGCGCCGCTTCCTCGACGGCGCGAATAATCGCCGACCGAAGTTAATCTCGGGAGTAAACGCGCGCGTACGCAGGAATTAACGGATAGGTACACAGCAGAGACCGAAGACTCTCGACCGTACGTCTGTCTGCCTGTCTATCGCGCTTGCTCGTTTGATCCGGTTCGTGAGCACTTGGCCGTCTCTCTCTCGCGCGCGCGACCCGTTCCCAAGAGCGGAGACAGCATGTTGCGGTATACGTGTATGTGGGGATACGTATTTACGGTGTAGCGCACGACGGTATGTACGAGTTTTTCCAGGTGATGGTGGATAGGTGCTGGCTTGGTCGTCGCGACTTTTCACTTTTTGGAAGACCGAAGTTTTTTTTTGACGTAAGGATATATGCACTTAGGGGAAAGAGAAAATGTGGCGTTTTTACGGTGTTCGGAGAAAATAAGTTTCTTTTATTTCGATTTTCATTGGAAAATTACCTTAATGTATCTATACAGAGTAAGACTTTTAATTCATTATTTGAAGGCCCGAATGATAAAGAAAAGAAAAATAAATGACCGGGAGATTAAAATAAAAATCATAAAACTCGTTAAAAGTTAAATGAATCATTAATAAAAGGCGCTTATTACTTTTTATTTTTGTTTGTCATGTTAATATATTTCAGCGATGGTATAGTTAATGTTCTTTTGGTAATTCATTAATTTATTTAAAAGCGCTTAAAATAAAGCACCCATAAGGGAAAGTAATTAAAATTTTCATTTAAGTGGAAACAATTCTCTTTCATCGAGATAATATCATATAAACATTACGTGACAACATAAAATTTTTTTTGTATTTTGTATAATACGTTCTGTAAATAATTACGTTCTGAAATGTACCGTTCAGTTTTTTTAATCTAAAGTTATTACCGATTTCGTAAATACGTAATTTTAGTTACGTCTGACTAAACCGGTCGTAAATTGATTAATTTTATTCAGGTCAATTGCATTACCATCGCCAAATATAAAATACTAGTTCCATATTTCAGTGATATAAACATTAAACTGTATCAAAATCCGCTTATCGGTTCGGAAAATCTGTGTTTATCTATCTCGGACGAATATTTTGCATTAATTATTGATTTGAATATGTATTTAGGTCCAAATAATAATTACATAATATTTTTCTCAAATAAATAGAGAGTTCTATATAACATACTGTATTTTTATTAGGATATCACGTAACGAGTCGGCTATAAAATGCGCAGAAATGCAGGAAATTGAATGTGATTCGGATTTGACCTAATTTTGCATCAGCATACCAAGTATTTTCCTTGCATTTGCCAATTTTAATAATAACGGAGTTTTCGTATGTAACAAAAATTTTATTCAAAAAGTAACACTATAAACAAATCAACGTTATACAAAAATATTAATTTAAAATGAAAAAATGTAGATCATGTTAATTGAGAACACATAATTGAGAAAAATGTGTTACAATTTATTGTGACTAGGAGACTGTACTTCGGGTCACGGATTCTCCTTGAACTTTGGGATAATGTTTCGGATGTGGAAATATCAAGAACGGCGTGATAATTATACTAACGCTTTGTAAAATGAATGAAATACTTTTTTTTTAGTTTTATTTTAAGCAAATTTTGAAAAGAAGCCCCTTTCTCAAATCGTAATCATTCATTTTAGAGAATTCTTACGGAAAATTTCAAAAATCTTTTAGAATTTAAAAATATTAATTCACCTATTGGTAATGTTCAAATAAATGACCTATTGTTAGCTAACTTTATATTCTGCTATTATTTGATAATTCTGTGCCAATTTCAAGTAAATTTTGGCATTTACATTTGACATATTAATATTTTAATAGCCATAGTATTACTACAGTAATACTACTTTTATGTACAATTCGGTATTGTTACATATTGATTTTTGTTTGAAATGCTTCCATTTAATTAACACAATAAATATAAAATATCGTTAATTTTCTACTCAAAGCTTCAATAATAAACGAAATGTTCGAAAATACAAAATTAGGGCAGCAACGTACTCACTAAAGTTAAATTAATGAAAAAAGCACTAAACATTAATGGAAATTGCTCCACCGTAGAATTAGTGGATATTCACTACTTCATTAGTAAATCTACGGTGGAGCAATTTCCACTAATGTTTAGTGATTTTTTCACTAATTTAACTTTAGAGAGTATTTTGCTATTTAATAGTACACTATCTTTTCTCAACTTTAAACAACCATTATAGCTAAAAGTGAAGAATTATCAATTCTAAAACAAACAAATAAAGCTCAATTTCTCAACTTCCATTTCCTACTCCTAAATTGTAACTAAGACCTCTTCTAACCCGCAGAAGTTTCGCCCGTATACATTACACACCACGAGAGCCCCCCTAAAACTCCGCACCTGCCCAACTCAATTTCGCACCATCCTTCCAGCAACATACACATATACATACATCCACACACGTAACACAAACAGCAGAATTATGATGTTCAACTGGACGGATCAACGCGAAAGCCCGTGGGCCTTCCGCTTTCCGGCCCCTCGCTGTACATATATCTATGTATACAAGAACATGTATGCGCACGCACTCACGCTGCATGCACGTATTATATACACATACTAAACCTCTGTCCCCGCTCGCCAGAAGAGGCTGCTGCTGCAGCAGTCTAATCTCCCGATAGGCGCCGCCGCGCGCGCGTGCATTTCTAATCTCAAGCTGCTTCCGCTGCCGCCGCCGGTATAAATGTCTTACACGGGAGCTAAGCCGCGGATTATGACAACGCGCCTGGATTATCTCTCTCACTGCAGCAGCAGCGGCGACGCCACGGCGGCGGAAGTTTAGAGTTCGCGCGAGCAAGAGATGTTCGCGTTTTATTGTGCAGAGAGAGAGGGGAGCGCGAGCGGATTGCAGGATAGGAATGGAAAGTGAAGGTATATTACATGCGCGGGATATGCAGCGTCATCGGCATGCGCTGCGCGAGCTGCTGCTATGGGATATACATAGTCGTGAACGTCATCGTGTTATAGTGTGTTGGATGAATGGATGAAAGAAAAAGTGGAGAGGAGATTAGTCGCTGCTGGAATGGGGAAATCGAATTTCGAGCGTGTAGAGAGGTGCAGTATTGGGCCGGGGTATATAGGTATGTTCGACTGCAGTGTGGATTCGGTTAATCAATTAATTAAATTGGTGTATAGGATTCCGTGTGATGTCTCGCGCGTCTGGTAATTTGATTTGAAAAGGGCGGTACACTTCGTTTAGCGTATAGTTTTCCGCGTAACACGTTTATCTGTGAAACAGTGGAGTTAGACGTTGAAATTCAATGCACTATATGTTTATCAACTTGTTTAGAATAATTTTAATGAAAAGTATAACTCGAATATTTTTTTGCATTTTTTATAATTGTAAAATAAAGATTCCATCAATAATTTTCGTTATATCCTATGTTATCCAATTTGAAGCTTTAAAAACTTAGCTTAGAGGTGTATTAGAGCCTGCAAGGACGTCATTTCGGATTAAATCAAGATCACTGAGCCGTAATTTACGTCGTGCATTGCATAATGTATATTGTCGTACTCCCCGGCCTGCTGAATTAAAGATAGCATACAATAAAAAGATGCTTATTTGACTTTCATGGAAGATTTAAATAGCAAGAAAATATCTTCCCTCTTATTTGGGTCATTTCTTTCCTCCATTGTGTGTCGATTTGTATATTTTTCCGCAAAGAACACGCAAGTGCTATGTATAAACCGCAATATTAATAATTTTCATTATTGCTCTCGATTCTCGGATAAGACAAAGAACTGTGAAAAATCTTTCACAAAGCATTCAGTCGCATCAACACGTAATAATTTTATATTCAATATTCCTTTATGCGACATACGCGACAGTAATATTCAATTATAATAACGTACAAAAAGAAAATTCACGTGACGAAACACTACGCTTTGTACATCCGATTGAAAATAATTCGTATTCCCTCGTCGTACGTGCACCCACTGTCTATTCCTGAGCTCGGTCTTACGGAACGCCGACGACGAGTGATGTTATATAGTACCTATATATAAACAGTCTTCTCTATCCATCCTCTCCGTGTCCCTTTAACCGCACAACACAATATTAATTCCCGCTCATTACCGCTAACGACGTGAAAATAGCCGGTATTAAAAATCGCCTTCAATGAAAGAAATCACGAGACTACAGTCTCACCGCGACTTTGTGTAACTACACCAAGATAAGCCTTCAACTTGACCCGTTTCACGCACAGATATACACGCTTGTATTTTCTCCGTAGTCATAGTAAAACGTATCGCGCTACAATGACATCTCTTTTATACGAATTTTGAATAACAAAAGAACCTGCAGCGCGAGGAAAGATTACGTGTCTCGTATAATACGCGAACAAAATAATCAATAACCGGCTAATTTATGGAAACACGTAGGCCGGATACCGCGGCATTCTTAATCAGCCATCTATGCGTGTATTATAACTGTTAATCGCATTCCCAAATCAAAAGCAAATGCACGCGGCTCTTATTGCCGAGCTGCGATCCTTTTAAAAATACATTTTTCTTCTCACGCCGCACCGGCTCTATACGCCCATTCATACCGTATAATAGCCGCTTCCAACTCCCTAAGCCTTATGTATACACACGCGCGTAAAAAAATACAGTTACCCGCTTAGAGATACGAATCTATCCATTCACACGCAAATCGCGCGCGTGGGGAACCCCCGAAAAAACGACTCTATTCGCTTCCAAAAACAAAAAAGCCACTACACCGTCACCCACACCTGCCGCAACCATCCGACCGCTAAAAAAACCACAGCGGACCTATATATATATTTATCCAAAAAAACCTAATGCCCCCCCCTCTTTAATAACTCCTCTAAAAGCCCTGTAAAAAGACAGAAAATTACAGCATCCTCTCTCCGGTAGCCGCAGCGTGTTATTACCGCTCTCCCGTATACTGTATGTGTGTGTACGTACGTTCACTTGGCGCGTAACCCGAGCGAGAGCGCACGTAAGAGATACGCGCCGGGGAAAGATAGCACGCGACGACGGCGGTGGCGGCATGGTCATTGACGCATCAGGTGTCAGTCACCTCCGGCGCGCCGATCTCTCCCTCTGCACTGCACGTATACTATATAGCCGGTCTGTTTTGCCACTACGGGTGTAACTGTATCAGACTTTCTTCGTCGTGTGATACCGCGAAAATCGCCGGCTTCTCGTTATACTTAAAGTGCTTAGCTTGTTTTTTCTTCGTTTTTCTTGAAAATTAGAGGGAAGGGGTGACCTGTAGCAACTTATGTTTGTATACACACGCCGGTAGTTCCCACGAACAGGACTGTGTATATACACAGGGAGTTTGACAGCTATAAAGATTGATTCGGTAGAAAGAGAGCAGCGTCGTATATGTAACTGTACATGCATTATACACACACGTGTGCGTGTTTTGCTCGAAAAATTCCAGGAACGCGACGTGTTATATTTATCCTTCCCGTACCCCCGTCTACGTCGTCCTTAATAACCTCAACGTCGTCTGTCAACCCTGAGCTGCCTGAATGCGCGCACACACTCACGTGGGTGGTATGTCGTATCCCACACCCGCACACGTCCTCGCAAAAAAGCAGCTTTCTCTCTCTCGCAGTGACAGCAGCCCCGAGGAGCTCATGCGCATACTCCCTCGAGAGCAGCAGCAGCAGCAGCCAGCAGCAGCTCGCGGCGCGTTTATAACCTAAAACTCTCACTCACCTCTCTATCTCTCTCTTGCCTCCCTCGTGCCGCAGCAGCAGCCTCGCCCTTGAGGAGGATGATCCTATGATCGCAGGTTATATATTAATAGCACACACACGCACTGCGGAACAATAATGTCGATGACGCGAGCGCACGGCCGCGATTGTCCAAGAGTATATTATTGTATGTGCGTGGGAACATGTATACACACAGAGAGAGATATCTGTACGCGCGCGAGAGAGACGGACGAGTGCACGCGCGAGCGGCCGCTGCTGCACACGCGAGCGGCGCCGAGTAGGGTACAGCCGCGACTAGCGACGAGGCGCCGTGGCCCGGAGTGAGAGCATGTGTATACTGATAGAGAAAGAGAGACAGAGGCGCGCGCGCCTCGGTTCTCCCCCTTCCATTCGACGGCGGCGGCGGATCAGCTGGTTCTCGCGTTGTTCTTTTTTAACGCGATTTTGTGTGCGTGTGGGTGTAGGCGAGAGCGGCGACGCGAGGCGGATGAAGCGGGAGTATTATAGTCGAGTGGTAGGTTATCTGATGAGCTCGAGCTCTGTTATGTAGCTGGAGAGGCTAGTTCTCGTTATCGGGAGAAGGTAAGGTGGCGAGTCTGTTGTTTGTGCGGTTGGTTATACTAATAATTTACAATGTGCATGGATTTGGGTATTTTAATATTTATAATTATTGTTGTTTCTGTTTTTTCTCGTATAGTCAAGTCTGAATACTTACATTGTGAATGTGTAGGAAGTTCGTGTTTTTGTTGCTTGCCAAATTGAGATCCAAATGCGTCTCAGTGGTCCATTGTTAAGAGAACAGTTTTCTAAACAGTGGGCGAGCAACACGCATTGCAAGCATTCTACCTAGTCATTAATGACTCTTATATAAATTCAGCATTCGAGATAATCTATTTTGGCCTCGAACCATCTCGCAATCTCGAATAATCGAATCCATCTCGAAGCTCGAGAGGAGAGAAACAAAAGACGAAACGGTGGCGCGCGTAACGCGCTGACTAAGCACATTAATATACTTTATCGTAAAAATCTTGTTCCGATTATTATTATTCTACAAAAACCAAGTGAAATAAAAATTGAAAAGTTTTTTTGCAAATGTAAGTCTCTTATATAAATTGAGCATTCGAGATAATCTATTTTGGCCTCGAACCATTTCGCAATCTCGAATAATCGAATCCATCTCGAAGCTCGAGAGGAGAGAAACAAAAGACGAAACGGTGGCGCGCGTAGCGCGCTGACTAAGCATCGTACTTTATCGTAAAAATTTTGTTCCGATTATTATTATTCTACAAAAACCGAGTGAATTAAAAATTGAAAAGTTTTTGAAAAGTTTTTACAGATGTAAGTGAAGAAAAATTTAATTAATTAATGGTGTCCGTTTCAGAACAACAAAATTATTCACGATTATTATAAAGATTATTTTTCAAAAAATTTTCTTATCAAAGACGTTTAAAAATATTTATATTTTGAGTTTTTTGAACTTTAAGTAAGTAGCACGAATATCAGAACTTCATTCATATTTTGATAACTGAAAAATTTTTCAAAGTCCTACTAATGATTTAGCCCAACGTCCACCTACATTTTTATTAGTATTATTCTCATTTACTAACATAAAACTTTTATATTTCTCGAATAACTATTACTGAAAAACTTTCGAATGCAATAATATAGTTCATTACGGAACTGGTGTGAAATGGATTTTCGCGGTCATGGGAGAGTCGATTTCTGGTATCTAAAAATGAAGCCCAGTGCTCACATTTCCATCCAATGGGCCCTTTTTCTTGAGATATGGACAGTCTGATCTCAAATATCCTCTATTTCGTTAAAAAAACCGCTGCCAATTCATTGGCACGTAGCTTCCTCAAAATAATTTATTGATTCTTTTTATTAAATTAAAA
>UXGD01003675.1:0-19502 GCA_900474315.1 Torymus auratus
CTCGGGATTACAAAAAGTTTGGTAATTTTTACTGAAATTTTTGTAATTTTTACTGATTTTCTTCTCTCCGTGTATTAGTTTTTCATTCACGTTTTAAAAATGTTATTTACACGTGTTTCAAAGATAACATAAATAAACATGGCTATTATTATAATATTTTTATATCACTCTAACCCCAAAATCACAACTTTGGTATGATTTTTCGGCGCTCGTGGTATAAAATATCGTATAAAACTCTTGTGGGCGGTGTTTTTTTACCTTGCTCGATTTTCTCACTCGCTTCGCTCGAGCGAAAAACCTCGAGCAAGATAGACAACCACCTCCTACAACAGTGTCATAATATACTATAAAATCATTTGGTTTAGGTAGTTTAAGGTTACCGTAAGTCGTAATATAGAATTGGATTTTGCAGGCGCCCAAGGGACATCGTCTATAATTGATGATCGTTTTTCACGTTTTTAATGTTATGCAAGTTTAAATTAATCATGATTTAATTATAGTTACAATATTTTTAAATAACAGTATAAAACATAACAATGTTCGAGCATATTTAAAAAGTGGAGTACATTTATCATACCAGTCTTTTCGTTTATATTATTCAATAACTTTTTAAAATTGTTGGCAATATCAAAACTAGTTTGTGTGCAGTGTTTAAAAAAAATACTGTCCTTAGAAAAAGTAAAAAACGCGTAATTTTTGTTCAATGATTTAGCTCAGGAAATACGTCATATTTTGAATAAAAGTTTTTCCTATGTTCCTCTCTTAAAAAAGTGATGGCCGGATGTTGTGAAGCCTTTATAGATTCGATTTGATTGGTTACGATTTGCTACTTCCGCTACATTTGAATTTTTTTAATCGAATTATTTATTTTTAATTATTTAAAACCAAATACTAAAACCAAAATAGAATAAATTAAACTTTTTATGATTTCAAAAATTATTTTGTTATGACATCATTTAAACTAATTAAAATGACATTATACTGGAAATTTATAATCTTAAAAACAAAGAAGTACGCGCGCAGCGCGTTTCGATTTTGCTAGTATCACAAAACATACAACATTTTTTTATTTACTATGATCCGTACCTTGTAATAAATAGTCCACAGAATGTTTATTTACGAACGTTTCAGTACTATGAAATTTTGTACTTTATTTCGACTTTATTTCATATAATATACATATACAAGGTTGTTTCATCTCCCAGACGTAATTACTGTTACTTTATTTTAGCGCTCCTTTTCTTTTTCCGCAGTAAAGAATTTTTAATTGCAAAACTGCATGACCTGGTACAATTACACCCGAGTACAATGTCTTCAAACTCTTATGTTGAACCCGATCTTGGCTTTGTACGCATAATTGAAAATAATTGAAATGATTCTTAAAATACGTAAATCAAAGATCCGAATCGAGAAAGTGTGGCACTATACTACTTATGTCCAACGCACGAAAGCTTTTAATGAAATGGAAAATTAATTTTTCATGCGAATTCAGCGACCACAACGGGACGCGCGCCATTTCCCTTATTAGATGAAACTCAACGACTTTATCTTAATTACGCGGAGACGGTGCGGCGAGAGTGTCTCGCAATCCGATTACATTCCGCCGGTGCGGCCCCGAACGCTTGCGCGCGGTGAGAAATCAAATCATAACTCGCGCATCGGCCGGAAAAATCACAAACGCGCGGGGAAGGCGGGGGCCCATTAACACCCAGCAGGCGCACGTGGCAGCCCATAAAAACGCGCCGTGTTTGAAGCCGCGAGAAATCCCTGGAAAAAGCAACAGCAGCTACAGCTATATACGCCCTCGCCCGTCGTCGTCAATTACGGCGAAAGGAAGCGGGCGCATGAAAAACTTGCGCGGCGGCCGTCCGACACCGCCAAATAAAGATAAGCGCGCATGCGCGAGGGATATATAATGCCTCGGTATTTACAAGCCGCTATACATACACACGGTGACGAAAAAAACACGCCCGAGTGAAAAGAGAGAGAGGCTCTATTATATATCATACTCCCCCGTTGGCCACGCCTCTGTACACGTATATACACATGGACGAAGTGAGTGCAGAAAAGTGTGTTACGCGAAAAGCGTCATCATCATCGCTGCTACGCGGCGCTTCAATAGTCTCATCCGACTCTCTCTCTGTTCCCCCCTGTGTTTCACTCTCTATCTTCCTCTCCCCGTTCCGGAAGCTCGTCTTAGACAATCGCAGCGTGCTTCCCGGAATAACAATGCCGCCCGGCTCTTCTCTCCCAGGCCGGGCGAGCTGCCGGCTACACGCACACTCCCTCCCCATATATATCTTTCCATTTGCCTGCAGCGCGCCGTCGTTCGTCCCTGTCCGTCGACGCGCGCCGAGAGAGAAAAAAATTTCGACGATATGGTCGTGTCGCGAGGGAGGCTTATAGGAGATGACCTTGCGCGAGAAAAAAAAGGGGGTGTATATATATGTATCTATTGACCTCTCCTGCTGTTACAGATTGATTAGGTCATATATGCCTGTGGAAAACTAATCGCGAGTGTATATTATACGTTAAATCGTGGATGTGATTTAGAGGGACGCGTAGTGCCTTATTTTATTTAGAGATAATAGACAAAATACGTGATAGATTCGGGAAAATGTGGAACTTAGGGCGCAAGATGACATATAGATATAGAGTATTAAATATCGAAGATATAGCCAGAAGTGGCATTGGTTATTGATTTTGTTATTTACACGGGAAAGTTTAGTTTTTCCTATCCAGAAAATGAGCGATCGCCGTTATCGCGAAATTTATCAAGAAATTTGTCAGCAACTTTTTTCTACCTGCACCTTCAATCAACGTTAACGTCGCTCCGAATTCGCGCGTGAAAAATTTCTCCGACAGATTAATTTTCCCTACTACACAGAGTATTTAATGTATTTATAGTGATACTGCATTTTCATTATCATAAAATTGGCAGTTAATTACCGAGCTCAAATATCCGAATAATAATAAATCGAATGGAATGACTTGACGCGGCTTTCGTTTCATCTTCGTAATTAAAACAATTTAATGAAAACAAACAGGTAACATGAAAAGCTATTGATTATTATAGATTGCGTTGATCCATTTCAACAACAATAACTATAGATTTTTTCTACCTCAAATTGAATTCATCTTTTTCGCACCGCACATGCCAACTCAATGTTATTGTGTATTGATTTATATTCTTTTATTAGGAATTAAATCTGTAAAGATTTTAATTTTTTTTCTTCTGCTCGTTGGTAAAGTTGCCGTTAATGCGTCAGTTGTAAATGCACTTTGTAATTGTCGTTCGTTTGTATTACACACTTTCTGTGAGCGTTTCTCGTCAAACAGAGCCTAGAGCCCTTGGAAAATAAAGAACTGTTCTATTTTTTCTCCTGGACTTTATATCTCGCACTCATCTTTTTCTACGCGTCACATGCGTAATGCACTTTGCGCATGTACAGAATTTAATTTGGCTGGCGTCTCATTAAAACTGTGATTTTGATATTTCATAGAAAATATTTAGAATAGTTTCTAATTAGTCATTTATAATAATTTAATAATAAGTACATAAATTAAACGAAAATTTTGATATTACAGTTCATGATTCTTATTTAACACGGTTGGTAATTAATTCTCTCATTTTTCAACTATAAAAAGTGCCAAGAAAAAAATAAAAAAGAGAGAAAAAAGAAGTAATGACGCTCGACATACGCAAACAGACCTTAGCAACAAACTTTGTAACAGATGAGCGCGTATTTTAAGATAAAACAAAAAATTATCACTGTGTGTTTTCAGACGTAAATAGTCACTAAATCGTCAGTTGAATAATTTTTATTTTCTCATGCGATTACGTGATATGCGTATAACTTTGGTGCTGCCAAAGCAATAAAATGCTTTTACCGAATGTTTTTTTAACAATAGTAAATATCTTTTAATCAGACTTTGTCAAAGGTCCTTTTGTGAATTACGCATACAAATTGTCACAAGTATAATTAGAAAGACCTATTAAAGCAAATATCACACCAAAAACAAATTAAAAGAAATTTTCTGCGAAAATCCAAACGTAACGAATAGATTTACAGAATTTAAAATTCTATGTACCTAGCACTGCGGGCTGCTTTAGAAGTTTCGCGATCTAAAGGGAAAGCGTAAGCTTCAAAGTTTGAATAACACATTGTGCGCCGCTGCTACAGCATTACGCGGAAAAAAAATGATGAAGCAGTCGTGTATGTATTTCAGTGTATATATAGTTATACACGCAAAGATGTAGTATTAAAGAGAAGCGAGAACGCGCGTGCGATCGACGCCCGTCTACGAAACTTCAAGTTATACGCGCGAGCGTTCTTTCGACGGAGAGCCGTACTTTTTAAATCCATCTGCAAGACTTCTTCGAAACTACTAAGAGCAAATTAATGCGACGCTTCGATTGTAACGACTTTCGAGTCTCTACCGCAGGCAATATTATTTCAGAACTTTTGGGGTTGTTACGATGATAAATGTAAAGTAACAAATACAATATTTCAGCGAGGATAAAGAGAGATATATTCTCTGTAATTTCTTTTTTAATTTGACTGTTTACGTATTCTAATTTAATTCACTTGTTTATCGTAATTCATTGAAACGATGTGACTTTATGTTATGATTATATACACGTACGTAATACATAATGTAAAAATGTGTATATTAATGCTCTTGAGTTATACATAAGTATGTATACTACATACAAATTCTATGAACAAATTAATTATAACTAAACAGTCGGGAAAAGAGATTTTTCTCATGAAAATTTTTATTCTACTTTTGCAGCAAAACAGTACAACAAAAATTAATTAACGTCATATGCTTCAAATATATTCGAAAATATTCATTTAAACCGGTTGCAATGCACTACAATATTATTTTCTTGATATCATCATAATTTATATTTTGTAAAAGAAAAATAATGTTTCGTACAAGTAGGTTAAGTATTTTTAGTGATAATTAATTATAAAAGTAACCAAGGAGCCTTTCTTGGGCCTCAAACATTTGTGTCAAGAGAAATTATTTTTCTATTAAGCAAAGCTGCGAATGATTTTTTAAGAAGTTTTAACGTAACGAAGATTTGTAAGTTCCAGTTTTTTAAACTATATATAATTGTTCTTTGTTGAGAGCGTCGTTAAAATTTAAAGTTAGTTTTATGGTTTTTGTAGTGCCGATAATCAGGAAGCGATTTTCTTGCGCTCAAAGTACTTTTCCACGGACCGACAATAATGACTGCAGAGCAGCAGATGATACATTCGTTCAGAAAGAACGATTTAACATAATATTCTATCCAGTTCAATTTTTTAATATTTTCATTATGATGCTAATAAAAACTATGCGATAAAAACAGTTTTTATAAATGATCTTTTAAATTAAACTTGTCATCAGTTGACTAAAAAATTTCTTCTGCTGCGTAAAACGATAAAATGATGGTAAATTGCTTACAGATACTGTGCTAATGGCTTTCCAATGCAAAGCGACAAATTATCGTTAACTGTTCAGTACATGTATACTGTATCGGCGTCAGGAGAAATAGGTTGGCCAAAGGATTTTTTTGCCATCAACTAGTCTACCTTTAATCGAAAAGGATTTCTCGTTAAGAATAACGGATATTTACAGTAGTGAGAAAGGGAACAACTTTGAATGAAGAACAATGGAAGAGAGTCAACTGAAATTAAAATCCCTGTTTATTCTTATTTTGGATAGCGACGTCTCTGATATTGCGGAGCTTTTTTTTTAAGTCATCTTCATTTTTCCCACCTCAAAATATAACATTGTAAGATAACTGTCGATTTATCCATTGTTATAGTAAACAATAAAAAGATATTATAGACTTTAATTGATAGAGAATTTAAACAAAATATGTTTTGCAATATTTAACCTGTTTCCCAGTTAATATTTCCGACTGGCCGTGTGCAAAGGGACGAAATCCAGCGTAAAAAAGGCAACAATCGCCGTCATTATTCGCATTGTTTACATCCTTCGTTCCCTTATTCGCACTGATACAGCAGCTTTTGCTGCAAACTATACACGAAAATCCGACGAAGTTGCGGACACGCGGGCGAGCCAAATTTTCCGGAACGAAAACGTACGCACTATTCCAACCAACCAAAGACAGGCGTGCTGCAGCGCTTTGAGGGAAATTCAATCCGGAGGGTCATTTATCCCTCCTGTAACTAGTTCCTCGAAAAATACTCCCTCTCCCTCTTTCTCGCAAATCCCATTGGCATTAGGGAAAATTTCTCCGTATCCCCCTCGACCTCGAACACTGGCCTTTTCTTTCTCTTGCTCGCGCACGGAACACGCTAATTCGCGCGGCTGCACGTGCGCGCGAAACAGCGAAAATCAATTGTGGCGTGCGGAGAGGGGGCAGCAAGTGCGCGAGGCAGAAATGTATATAATACGTGAAAATAACAACTCACCGGGTGTCGACGGCGGCTGTAGCTCGTGCGCTTCCTTCCTTCCTCTTTTTCTCTCTCTCTCCCTCTCGTTCGACGTCACATGCAGGCAGCGCACGTGTATATATATACGCTCTCTCCTCTTCTTGGACTTCCTCCGTCGTCTGCTAGGGCGGCGCGCGCACGAAAGTGTTGATGTTTCACACGCGCCCGCGTAAAAGCACACGAGTGTAGAACTACCATCAGCACAGGTACGCAGGATTTGTTAGAGGACGACGTAGACGTCGGTGTGGCGTGTTTTTCTTCTCTCTTCTGGGCGTCAGCGGTCCAGGAAGCCTCGCCTTGACACACACTCGCACACTCGCATGTATACACTCACTCCTTTCTCTCTCTTGGCCAGCACTTGCGCATTTATATATACATAGAGCGAGAGAAAGAGAGTCAGTCGCTCTATCGGCGTATGCATAAAATTTTATCGGACAAGTGGCCCCGGGGCTCGCGAGCTCGCAAGGCAAAAGTACCTTTTTAATCCATTAAGCGCCACTTTGCGTTTATCTCGTTCGACAGCCTTTATACGCGCGCCTCGCACGATTGTTTGTAGCCAAATTAATTAAACGATAAGAGATATTGAAGAAAAAACTTTGGTATACGAGCGGTTTGTTAATCAGACGGTTATTAAAATTGATGTACATGGTATAAGAGGCGAGCGAATGGAAATAATTTTCATTGATAATTAATGGCCGACATTAGACGTCCAATGTAGCGGGACGAATTTCACCTTAGCGACGATTAATTACCCCGCTAAATTTACACCTATCTCTCGAACAGACGCATAATTCACCGAGGCGTAATTTTTTGTTAATTTACCCGGACAAAAGCTGCGACGTCTATACGATCGGTTACTTACTTAGCGCGCGTACAGAGGCTTTATTTATTACACAGCGCTCGAAGGTTGAATAAACCACGCGGGCAATAATAAACTTTAATCAATAACTTTCTCTCTTTCTCATTCTCTTTTTCTCTTACTCACTGCTCTCTCTCACAGACACGCGCACGCACAACACATTTTCCTTTTTATTTTCCCTCTCGGGGGTAGGAGGAGGGCACAGAGGAGGGGTGAGGGCTCGCGCTATTTCTCTCTCTCTCTCCCTTGGCCTCGAGATGCTGAATGACTTTTGTCCTTCCCCTTCCCGTGCGCGAATCGAGGGTTGCTCCGGGGAAATTTGATAAATTTTTTCGCGCGCCGGCCGGGTTTCTTCCTCTTTCTCGCTTTCTCTCTCTTTCTGGCCCTTTGAATTTAACCGCCGCACGCTCATCGTCACGATAAAATGCCTCCTCGGCCCGGCGTGAGTTTCCGAAAGAGCGAAACGGTCTCGAGATTCGAGGGTTGCTCACAGACGAGGAGAGCTTTATGGGGTCATTTTCGGCAGACCTTTTTTTATTGAGATGTTTATTTTTTTTCGACGAAGAGTAGAAGGAAGAAGATGACGACGTGGATGACGTAGGCGAGATTTTGATTGATGATAACACGCGCGTTGGCTATGTGATATCGGTATAGCGTGAGCTTCGCGCCGGAAATCCGATGTTAATTCTCAGAGTGGTGATATTGCGATGTATAGTATAGAAAAAAAGTCGTGTGTTTTTTGCTGGCATTCCATAGCTGTCGCTTTTGAGCATTTTACCGTGTTAAATAGCGACGAACATTTGTATACACATATACAGTAAATCTCTGTAGCCAATAGAATATAAAATGAATATATACGCGGCAAGTAAAAAGGTCCCTTCATTAATAAATTGTAAAGCCTCTTTCATCGGAGAACCCTCTTTTATTTTTATCTCGTTTTTTTTCTTCTTACGCTTAACGGGCACGTAATACGTAAAAGCTAATAATATTTTAAAATAAATAATATCTGTACGTGTGCGGGTAATTCCCCTGTCACTAGACTGCCTGATATTAATAATATGAAATAAATAACTTGACGAATAAAGTCAATATTTTATTCATATCTTTAGCTTTGCAACAAATTAAGTAAGATACATCAACACAAGTGAAAAGCACGTTTACAACATCGATCCATATGTATTACGAAGGTACCGAACAAACTGCGCGCGCGTCCGGTATTAATCTCCCCACGAGCGCGGGATGCAGTGAAAAACGGCACTTTGAGCAAATCGCGTTGATAGCGCGCTAAATAAAATCAATACCCCGAGCCTATAAAAATAGTGGCAATAAAATTAAAATACCCCAGGCGCGCGCGCGCGCGATGCTGTATAATCCTCTCATACGCCGCTCTCTCTCTCATTCTCGCCTGGCTCTCGTCTCCCTCGTCCGACTCTTTCTCGCACGCGCGCACCAAAACAAAAGTGAGCATCTCTGTGTGCGTGTATTATGTATATGTACGTATATGTACGTACGTACAAGAGTACGTTATCGGGCGGGCGTGCGAAAAAGCGTCGTGATACGCAGCTCTCGCGGGTACAATAATATCTGCGAGAATTATGCAACCCACGCTGCAGGTACACGTTTAAGAGGCGACGGTGGCTGAAGCACGCACGTGTGTGATGCGCGATTCGGGGAGAGTGAGTGCGGCCGCGAGAGAGGAAAAGAAGCGGAACAGCTGACGCGCGGCAGCGAGGGCGTATATAGAGAGTGAGAGAGAGCAAGAGAGAGAGATACGTGTGTGTGTATATATATAGGGAGGAGGAGGAGGAGGAGAGAGATTTGGCGCGGGTGGAGAGAGAATCGCAGGACTGCGGGTCAAGGGAGCGGTGTGTGCGCGTCCGAAGGACAACTCTTTGCGTACGACAAACCTCGAAACTCGCTGCTGCTGCTCCTTATACTGCTGCTGCTGCTGCTGCTATCTCTCTTGCTCTCACACTCGGCTCTCCTTCTCTCTCTCTCTCTCAGGACGACGAAGACACGGAAAGAAGAGAAAGGGTGACGGCGACGGCGACGATGTGCGCGCGAGAGGTGTCTGTGTATATACCTGCCCCTCTCTCACTCCGCGCTCCGGTTTATATATACGTGTGTGTCTCTGTGTGATGTGCGTGCACACGCGCTTCGTCTCGCGCACTACGCACTCGTCGAGGTGCACGCACTAGGTCTCTCAAACTTTTGGCAAGGACACACGCGCCCGTCCGCACTATAACCTCTCTCTCCCGAGTCGTCGTCTCGCGCACTACTGTGTCTCTCTATCTCCTTCGCCGCGTATATATCTATACGAGCGCGCGTGTGCGGCGGCTTTTTCGCGCTTGCTCGCTCGCTCGCGCTGTAGTACTGTACGCGAGTATGTGTGTGTGTGTATATGAGTATTATACGCGCGGGGCTGCTCTCTGCTCTGCGAGAGAGACGACGTCGTGGCCGTGGCAGCCGAGCTGTGAACACACTAGTAGTGTGTGCTTGTGCACGAGTACTAGAGAGCGTCGAGGAGAGCTGCTGCTGCTGCTGCTGCGCCACCGCGGTTCGTTCTCGCTCGGTGCCGCGCCGATATAAAGAGAGAAAGAGAGAGAGAGAGGGAAAGAGCTCATACGCGCGGGCCGCGTGTACGCAGGCGCGCGCATGTGTCATTACGCACGCAGGCAGCGAGAGAGGCACCCACGCGTGCGGCCGGGACACCCGTCGACCGAACCGCTGTCTCTGCTTTTTTCTCCAGTGCATTGCCATTTATCGCACTCGCCGCTCTCTCTCTCTCGACTAGTTCTCGACTTTTTTCACTGACACTCATCCTGTGCCGGTAGGTATCTCGCAAACGAGATCGTGGCTTAGAGCTCATCTCTCGTCTCTCGCTTTGCTAGATAAAAGCTCGATAAAAGGAGCAGCGCACGGGCATCAGGCATCTGCTATGGTTGCCATATTGGAATATCGCCCCTCCCCCTTTTCTATACACCCCTTGATGTATATATACAATATATATAAGTATATATATCATGCAAGATATGTCGCCTCGTACGCATTCTGTTTGGCTCTGGTCGCTATACTTATACCTATAACTCCTTCAAAGTGAGTCCAAACTCTACTGCGCGGGGATCGCGCGGTTTTTACATGTGACAATATATCTGACTGCCATCGGACGGAGCGCGATACCGCTGACCGTCACCTTGCTGCGCAAGCCGGATAGCGCTGAGCCGGAGTATATATATATATCGTATTATACCTATATAGCTTAGCACCTCTCTTACATACTGGTATATATGTTCTCTAATTCGATTTTTCGCCTCTCGTTTTGACGGAGCGCGAAGGTCACCAGTCAACAGCGGAACATAGGGAGCTTTAAATTTCGCCGTGCGGTAATGGGCTGTATAACTGGCTGAGGAGGGGGAGGGGGTGTAAAGGATCTAATGAATATTTAAAGAGTTATGGGACGAAGAGGCTCGTGAAATTAGGTTTTTTTCTTATATTACGTTTGAGAGGTCTGTGGAGCCAATGAAAATATTTACAAGTTTTTTACTGAGGTTATTTACAGCGGACGCCGCTTTTGGTATTATAAAAAATTAAATGAAAAAAGTTTTTTGTAAAAAAATGTTTCACATTTATATATATATTTATTCGTTGAAATATTGGTTTTTCTCATTTACTTGCAGTTTTATTTTTTCTCTGATACACATAAAAGTAACATTATAAAAATAATTCTAATTAATCTATAATCAATTGTAAAATTAACGAATTATTTGCAAAAGTTTTAGGTACCAAGAATCACCTTCAGTTTCTATATACCTCAGTCGTTGGTAATTTTGCCGGGGCGAAGGTTACAGCTGATAAAAATAGGGTAATCTGTTCCGGGGCGGTACTTACGTGATGGGCTCTCTTGAAAAAAGCCAAGCGCGTTATTCTCACGCCGCGAGCTTCGATGGTTTTTACGGACAATGCATGGGCAGTGGAGAACACCGTACCCGTCGGGTGCACGAAGTGTGCAACAGAGGACACGTGCGCTGTAAATCTTCTGAATATAACCAGGTCGGTTGTGCGTCGCGTGCGCCTCGTCGAAAGACCTTGATGACGACAAATTATTCTATAGGTACCTTTCGATAAAACGGCTTCCTGTCAATTTTCGACGTGAGTATTCTAAACATTCGTAATATAGAATTAATGATTCGTTTGCCAAACTATTTCTTTGTCGATATAAACATATCTATAAAACGAAATGAAGCTATTTATCAAATATATATTATATAGAATCATATAATATAAACGTAATACTTAAATGAATGTAAAAATAACTCTCACTATTTTTAAAACACAGGTACTTGTTTATCAGTTAAAGTATTCTAGAATAAATTCCATGCTTTTCTAAACCTACATAACCCACGAAAGATGTTAATGAGTTACAACGGTATTTAGAAGAACCGAAAATGGCTTTTACCCCGACGTGTTCTATATACTTAGATCCATTTGAGCAGTGACGCCAGTGACCTTAGCAAAGACTTGCATAAATTTCACTTAATGTGTTCATTTGTGGCAGATATATTATGCGATGTGAAATGAATAAAACTCGTAAAATAATAATAATGGGAACTCCTGAAATTTTGCCAGTAAATAAAACCAATATGTCAGCCTAACACGTTATTTTTATAAACGTAAGACTATATCAATCTTAATGAAATAAATCTACAGTGTAGTAGAAATATAGTCAAAGATTGCAATAATAAATATTTTGAAGTCTTATGTAACATATTTATTAAATTTGTAAATTTAACGAGTGTTGCGTATTTTACGTGAAATTTAAATGCTGTAATCTTTGAACGTAATTACGCAAGTAAACACTGCTATTTTAATATAATATATTTATAAATTCAATTTTTTTAATATGTAAATTAATTTAACTCACTTCTAAGTCAAAGTTTATAAATGATGGTTTGCAACTAAAACTCGTCTTCGTACTACTTATTGCAAGTAGTTCAGTCTCAGCAATGGTCGGACAGTTATCCTTTTTTAATCCGGATTGTATGTAGGCGAATGTTTTGAATCCTTGAAGGCCTATGTCAAGGATAGATTTTTACTAAAATTTAGAGTTTTATCTAAAAATACTAATAAAATTTTGATTCGTTTCTAGATTGCTCGATAATGATAATTATACGATGTTAGATAAGTAGTAAAATATAAGTATAATTGAGCAATTCTAAATTTTTGTTTACAATACTGTTTACCTCTGTACACTTAATAATGTAGCAATAACATTCGATCGAATTATTTTGATCAACAATAAATACAAGTAAGTATACAAGTCATTCAAAAAAAGATATAACAGCAGTTATCAGTGAACCAGGTAATCAAAAAGCATTGGTACCAACATTGAGGCTATATATATTCTCTCGCGCGCGCACGAGCGTTCAATGACGCTCATCAGAGTTTGGTTATGTCTGCCGATGCCGTTTTATCGAACTCAGTTTTTATGAATACTTGCCGGTGTTTGTAATTTAGTTTATTGTTAGTATTCAGGGAGATTCTCCGACATCATGAAGCTCGTCAGGTAAGATTGCTAGAACGATTCAAGTCAATTTTCGCGAGTGTAAATCACGTGCGCATAATTATTGTTTATCTCACGACCGCCGGGAAGTTCCACGCGTCGTCTTTAACCTCAAGATGCCGCTTAATAATTAAAAAAATTTTTACTTATTTTTTACAGATTTTTGATGAAGTTGAGCCATGAAACGGTCACAATAGAACTGAAAAATGGAACACAGGTGCATGGCACCATCACCGGTAAGGAAATTATATAGCTTTCATTTTGGAGCTAAAATCCCATAAGTGGTTACTTGGCCTAAAAGTGCTATTTCTAAATGAAAACGTCAAAAACATTTGTGTGGATATCTTCGAATTTATATGAAATTTGATATTAACTGCATATATTCTTGTCTAATTAGATAATATCATGATTTTAATGTTTGTTTATAATTGCAGGCGTTGATGTAGCGATGAATACACATTTAAAAACAGTCAAAATGACTATAAAAAATAGAGATCCAGTTCAATTAGAGACTTTAAGTTTAAGAGGAAATAACATTAGGTATTATATTTTACCTGATTCACTACCCCTGGAAACATTGTTAATAGATGACACACCTAAAGCCAAAGCTAAAAAGAAGGAAGCAGCACGAGGTCGTTACTCCAATTAAATCTATAAATCATGCATTCTTTATCAAGATTTTCAATCCCTATTAAATTTTGAATAATTTTTATTTCATTTTTAGGAGCTGCAAGAGGAAGGGGTCGTGGAGGAAGAGGTGCCAGAGGTGGACGTGGAGGTAGAGGAAGGGGTAGAGGCAGGCGGTAGAACAATTACTTCATTCCAACAATTACTGAGGAAGATTTGGCTAAGTTCAAGTAAATCATTTCCTATACTTAAGATATTTTTCGTACCACAACACGCTGATAATCAATGATAAATTTTTTATAACCAAATGCATTGATTTAAGATATTTATATGTAAAAAATTTTCATAAATTGTAATAGTATGGAAGCCATTATTCTTGGATTAGGATTTTGGTGAAGAAATGTAATTAATATACATCAGTGTTATACAAATAATAAAATTGTATTTCGTAATAATTCAATTATTAAATACTATAATTAAAGTAATAACGATGTTTTATTCAAACTTAGAATACGAAAGTAGCTCCATTACACGTCGCTGCATCATATAGGTAAGTATTGTTAATAGGTTTGTATTGATGTGTTATGAATTTCACAGCTTCTTGAGAAACAAGACCCCCTATCATTGCAGAAACAGAATGTATTTCAGCTCCACCAACTCGACAAAATTCATGTACATAATCATCTTTTGAAAGTGGTCCACACCCCCATTCGCCTAGTAATTTTGATATGCAAGCCTGAAATCAAAAGAAATACATAAATTATGATTTTCATATCCTTACTAAACTGTTTCATTATTTTAAAATATTTATTTACATAAAATAATAACATTTTTACCACATAAAAAGGTCTTATTATAATTATTTATACAATACTACTACTACATAAGAGAACCTTATATTTTCGTCATTGCAAAAAATGTTACAAATCAAATACTATATAATATTATAAAAAGGTTTAATATGAAAAGTATTATTTTGATGAGATCTACAACTTTTATATTTAAAATATTTGTTTAAAATTAAATTTTTTTCAAGTAAGGAGTGAAAAACGTTTATTTTTAGTATATTTGGGCATGTTAAAACGTTTTTAAGTCTAACTTGCGAAAAATTAATGCTACAAAAAATGTTTAATAGAAAAGTTTTGTTTTGTTGACATCTACAACTTCTGCATTTGTATTTTTTATATGAAGCGTCATTTTTTAGGAATATTTGTGTTTTCAGTATACAACTTTAAAGAATGCAATCGTACAGAAAAAATAAATGTGTTCCATATTTACATTTTACATTGGGTTTGTCTCCATATAGAATCATAAGTTTTGTATAATACAACAAGTTAATTCTATGAATTCTAAACCCAATCATTGAAAATCTCATTGAGATATCCGTGGAATTTGATTATACAAATGGGTTTTTAATGACTCAAAACATTTTTTCGCTATAAAATTTCTACAGTGGTGACAAAAATATAAGGTTCCTGCAAGTAGCGATCGTCAATAAAAAATTAAGTTTTCTGTGTATTGTATCATTTGTACCTTAAGTTTGACAATATCTGGCTCTACATGATCATCAAATTCTCCAGGGTAGGCATTATATTCAGCTTGAAATTTTTCAACCCCTCTTAATACCACATAATACACCATTAGGCTTTCAGGATTTTCTAAACTTTGTGCTAAAAATTTCAAATAAATACTTTTAAAAAAATCTAAAAGACAAAAGCTAAATACCTAAATCTGTAGTAATTATATAAATATTCACCTATTTCATTAGCATTTATTAGCTTTGGATCATATTCATCAGCAATGGATGTTCCTCTATGTACACCAAGTTCAGAGGCATGTCTGCAAAATAATTTAACATCCTTTTCAGGTATAGAATCAGATGGTTTACCTAATTGCCTTAACAACTGCAATGTCCTCCTCCAGACTGCTTCAACATCACCCACTGCTTGTTTATGATACCTAGAGTATAATGGAAGAACCATTTTATAATAGAATAATAATTTTATAGTACAATCCTACACAGTAACAAAAAAATACTTACACTTGTTGAAGAGATACAAATTTTTCTGTATCAGCTACCATGTCAGGCAAGTTACCTTTTAGAGGTAAAAGGCCATCTCCTTCATTTTCCATAAAATCTCTAATAGCTTTTGCAATAATCCAAAATGAGCTACTCTACAATTAATTTTATTTAGTTAATTATTTTGTCTGCAAAATGATAAAAAAAATACTTGATAGAATTATTACTTTAGCATTTAAATTTATACAGCTATTATCATTCAACACTTCTCTTATAGAATAAGGTACATTTGTAGGACAAATACAAGTATTTACTGCTCTAATAGCTTCTTCAAAATTTTCTTCATCAACAGGAACACCATCTTCATCTTTTCTAATACCATTTTTTATCATATTCCTAAATTCTTCTTTTTCAGCATAATTCTTTGGTATATCATCATGAGTTTCTTTCCACTTTCGTAAATACTTATAAAGAATTGTTACATATGGAGTGTGAGAATGATCTTTTAGGTCTAAAACATCCAAATCTATAGCGTCAAAATAATTTTTCAAAGCTTCAAAAGGTTTGTCAAGTCTTAAATCAGGTCTCTCATTATCTGGATGGGTTTCTATAATTGTGTGCTCTTTAATTTGAACTCTTATATATCCCACAAATCCAATTGTCCTACATACTATCAAGGGAATGTCAAGTTCCCATAATTTCTTAGATAGGATGATAAGTGACCTAAAATAAAGATATTATACTCCTAAATAAACTCTCAATATATATTAGAATATCAATATATTTAACATATACACTCACAACTGTACTTACTTTTCTGGCATCGCACAAGCAATCACCACAGTAAAATTATTGAAAAAATCTGGACTGTTATTTAAAATTTGTTCAGGTCCCTCATCAATGAAATCTCCTCTAACATCAGGATTCAACTCAAGGAGTAATTGAGTTGTTACTTGAGCACGAGATTTCCCTGCACTATCTGCATCTAGAAAAAAGCTAAAAACATGCATTTGTATTTTTTACTGCAAAAGTAGAATTTCAATATTACTAACTTCACAGTAGTAGTAAAAAGTAATCTTTGCTGATGACCCTTACTTTGATCCGATATCCTCATCTTCCACTTTATTTCCATCGATAATAGTAAAGGCACCAATTCCTGGCAGTACAAGAGATTTTATAATTTCTGTTCCTAAAGCATTTGCATTGATAAGACAAACGTGTGCTGATTCAAGTAAAGCTTGACCATGATCATTCCATAACCTGCAAATTATATTAGCACAAAATTAAATTGTGTAACAATAGTAACAAATTTATTGTAAAACTATATTGCCAACAACAACAAAAACAGTTATTATTGAAAGAACAATAATTTTATTTTCAAAAATAGTGAATGTTATTTTGTTTTAGCAACAGTACTTTTACCTCAACTGTCTATCATATTTTCGGCTTTTTTCTGATTGCTCAGGAGACTTCGGAGCTGGCGAAGCCATCGATTACAACACTAAAACTATAGTTTACGTAAAAAAATATTTACAATTAGTCAAAATCACACGGTGCTTTTATCATGCACGTCAAATGTTTTTCCTCCGGGAGAAAAAAAATTCGCCGAGAATCGAATATTACTACCCCTAACCTGACAACCTTGAGATGACACTTTACGAGCCAATGAGAAAGCAGAATTTAAAATATTCTACTTAGAACGCTTCTGTGTCGAACTGCCGAATCATCTGATCATCTCTGGTAAGAGTGGTAAGTATTAGCTAATTATTAATCTCTCACTTTCATTTTGTTTTCTTTTAAATCTTTTAAATATTATAATTTAGGTTCATCTCAGGAGAGATCCATGGCTATTAAAATAATAGTAGTAGTATAATTTGGATAAAAAAGAAAATAATGAAAATTGGATATGCATTTTAAAATGAGAGACACGTAGAAGGATAGAAAAAGTAAATTACGAAAACAAACAAATGAAATTATTAAAAAAATTTTATTCTCCTGTTAATTACAATATGATTTACATTTGTAAGTTTAGAATGAATACAATTAATGTGTACAGATTTAATTGCACATTAAAGCAAATTTTATATCACAGCAAATGCACGCAAGTATTTATAAATATATTAAAAGTTAGTAATTATTGATGTACAGTTGTTATTACTATTTATCATGTAATGACAACCTTTTTCACTGCTATTTCCTATGAACCAAACTACATTTAAAGTAACAAATTACAATAATGAAAGCTATTTAAGTTATATTAGATTAGATGTAGTTGAAAGACAAACTAAAAAGAACTTTTTCTTAAAAAAAAAAAGTGAAAAATGAGTTTTAGTTGAATCTAATAACATACACAAACACTGCTATATCAATCTATACAGAAAAAATTACTTAAAATGTATTTCATATAATTGTAGTTGAAGACTAATACAAATATAAACAAGTTTTTGTCATAATTATGAAGTTTAGTCTATTGATTTTGTCATGCATGTTTTAAGTTGGAAAGACAAAATTGGTAAACTTCATTTTTTATGAATGAAACAGTTAATTAATCTATATATTTACACAGAATTGTTACACTTGCTCCCATTATGAGCTCACTTATACTTTTGTCAAACAGTTCACAATATTAAATATACAAACACACTCAACAAAATTTTTATTTGTATTTTGTATTATTCATATTCCATCGGCTGGATTTGTGCCAAGTTACGCCATCTTGGGGTAACTTTGAAGGAACGTAAGGTAGTAACCATGTTAGATACCATTTTTCTCCAAAAATTTCCTTTATATTCTGTCTCCATCCTAAACTGTAGATGAGGTTTTTTTTATTTCGTTCATAAGAAGTACATCCACTGTAGACAAGATGGAAATGATAAACACAAAGGGTACCCGTGAATAGCATTCCTATTACTGTTACAATATACAACATCAAATAAAACTGATCAATAGAACCATCAAATCCAAAAATAAATATAGCTACTGGAAATACCAATTTTATAATAGTCATTGGAAATTCAAATTGGATTCTGCTCCAAATAAAATAATTATTATAAGCAAAAGAATACAATGTAGAAACAAATAAATAAAAGATGAACATCAAAAAGTATCGTTGATTGTAATGTCCAACGCAGCATGCAGTAAAAATACAATGATGATCCCTCTTCAGAATACATGTATCACAGGTGGTGCAGTGCCAGGAGCGAGGAGGAGCAACTGTCTCACAAATGCTACATAATCTCCAGCCTTCCTTGACATTTGCTTTGCTAGCTGGTAGAATAACTTGACGAACACTTGTATCACACATCACAGTGTAGGTAAAGTTACCAACAATGTTAACCATAATGAAACTTCCCAAACAGAAGTGAAACAAATAAGGAATGCTTCCATATTCATAAAGTTGGGGCAAAACGACCCAAAGTTCGAACCAATAAATCAAAGGCACAATTATCAGTAAAAATACAACGGAGAAAATATCGCTTGCCGTTCGGGGTAAGATTTTCCTTCGTATTAACATTCTGATGGAGTTTTTATACTCTTATTTAAACTTTTCTAGCGGCTTTGTGTAATTAAACGAATCCGGTACAAGTTTCTGTCATTACTCGTGACTGCAGCACCCCCCCACCAGTCCCGCCATTCGCCACTCTCCCAAGTCTCCAGTCTTACGTATACTATAAAAGTGTAAACATACATCAAGTATATTGCGGTCGATAACATCGAAAAGTTCCTTGCCGGTAATATTATAGCATTTATTATACTATGCTGCCTAAAAGACCTCAGAACTCGAATGGCTTGGTGGTTCATGATACTTACGCATATAATATAGATATAATATGCAATTAATTATTTTTGTCATAAAATTGATATAACGGTATAACAACTAAATTATTAGTTTCATGGTCGTAATATTGTTTATACCACTCTAACCTCAAAATCATAACTTTAATATGATTATTCGGCTCTCGTGGTATAAAATACGGTTCG
>UXGD01003676.1:0-19502 GCA_900474315.1 Torymus auratus
GGCCCATAACTACATATATTAGGAACAATTTGCTTTTTGTATGAAAATCTATCATGCGGCCCCAGAGAAAGGTTACAACAAGCTATTTTTCTTGAAAATGCTATAACTGAGGATAAAATAAGTTTGAGGACCTCTAGCTTAGCTTATTTTATTCAAAATAAGTTATATTTACAGTATATTTTCATTATTTTATAATAATGATATTTTTTATAATTTTGTTAGGTAATTTTGGCCAGAAAGCCCTATAGGTATAAGACCGCCTTAAATGGTTTAAGATTTCGGTATTATTGAATATTTTCTTCGTTAAAAAATAATTCTCTTTTAAACGGTTTCAAATAAATGTTAATTGCTGTTATAAATGTTTTTATTAACAATAGTTACATATGCGAAATGATAAATATTTTAAAAAAAAAATGTGTATGAAAAACCTATTAACTAAAATTCATCTCAATATTCGCTGAACGGCAGTATATTAAAAAAAAATAAACCAGTCAATTCTCCAAAAAACGTTTTAAATAACTTCATCAACTAAAATAATTTAAATAAATGAAAAAAAATCAATTCTCAACCGAACGAATAAACGAGTCTAGTCTCGGTGTAACGTGTGGCAGAATAAGTACGATCGAGTCTAAATATAACCGACGACGCCCAACGAGTACGTATAGATGTAGGCGGTAGGCGCTCAGGCCGCGCTCTGCGCTACTCGCGTGCGGGCCAGTAGTAAAAGGCGCGTTTAGTCGGACAGTGGCGCGCGTTCAGTGGCTTTAAGCGGCCTCGGCTCGTAAGACGCTCATTGTGTTACGGTCTCGTTACACATTGAGTAAAACTAATGAACAATGCGCGGCTAAAAGGTTAAATGGTTTTTATCGCGGCTCAGGGATTTGCGCCGCGTTCCGTTCTGTGGAATTCATTTGAAAGATAATTTTTAGATTTTTTTTTTAAACGGTAAATGATCACGGAAATTGTAATTAGTTGAAATTAGGATACTGGAAATTATGTTTTAAACGAATATTATATTTTGTATCCATATTCAAGATGGTAAATTCATCTCATATTTTAAACAGGTGTAATGTGAATGTAGAATATATTTCAATATAGAATAATCTATCGACAACGAGTGCATTTCTAATGTTGCCAAAATGTTAATATGATTAAAAGAAAATTAAAAATTCTGTAAATTCCCTTCTGGAAAAAAATATAAATGATAATTAGTACATTTTACGTTTAACAATATACTTTTTATTTATACAATTATAATAACAAAGTTGCGTCATAGCCTGAGTGTTACATTCATAGCTTTTTTTTACTACAACTTAAAGTTATTTATAGCTACAGAAGTCGCGCTACAACTTATTTTATATTCCCATTAGGCTTGGTGTTTCACGATTTTAAAGTTAATTGTATACAAAATGTATAATAAAGAGAATCGTTTCGGTTACTGCGCTACTACTTAACTTTATGAGCACTCAAAGAACAAAAATGTTATCTAAATTACAGTATAATACTATGAAAATTAAGTACACTATAATAATAAAAGTTAGTAATTTACAACATCTATCAGTTTCACTAAAATTTTACTTGATTTTCCACTATAAAAACAGTCATTAACCCTTCTCGCTTCCCCCAATTTCCCAAATTCCATTCACCAATCGATCAAAAATCAAATTAAAATTCCAAACATCCACAGGGACTTCACGGGCGGTACCCTGGGCCTAGCCTGGGTGGCTTCGGCGTCAGGCGCCTCGGGCGGCATCTGCGAGAAATACAAGACGTATACGGAGACGGTGGGTGGCATGTATCAGTCGACGAAGCGTTCCCTCAACACCGGTATCATCACCTTCGTCAATTATAACAGCCGCGTGCCACCTAAGGTGTCGCAGCTGACTCTCGCTCACGAGATTGGCCATAATTTCGGCTCACCGGTAAGTATATTATAGGGTCTATTTGGTATGTGGTTGTCTTCTAATGTCGATGACCAGATGATTCTAGGGCTGTTTAGTGTTTATCATTTATTTTGAGGTATTTTTCTTAACGAAGATTTTCAGGCCGTTTTGAGAATATCCCTATTGCCGTTGTTCAGGCTATACATTATGTCGATCTTCAAATAACGTTAGAGTTGTATCCTCTGTTTATATATATATAAGTGCTTGTTAAAAAATGAAACCTAAAAAATTAGCTGAGGCTTTATTTTGTTTACTAAAAAATGGAATAAAATAAAATTGTGGAAAACTGTTGACGATAACGTTTATTGATTAATAATAGAAAATAATAAAGAACAGAGATTCTTAATTTAATTTTTGTTAAAATATGGCAAACATTTAAAACTCATTTACGATTTTCATATACGAAGCATTGTAACATTTATGATATACACATAGCGGGTTTATTTTATTTCACAGTCATAATAAATTTACTTCATTGTAATCCTGGAATAGGACCATCGAAATATTAATTAATTTCTTTCTGTCAAAAGACTTGAAAACTCTATTCTCGGTCCCGAACAGTTTTTTTTAAAACTAGATCATGAACAGAACGGGCGTTATATTAAAAAAAACATACACTTAACTAATCACCTTTCCCTCAACCCCATAGCACGATTTCCCGGCGGACTGCAAGCCAGGCGGCCTCGACGGCAACTACATAATGTTCGCCTCGGCGACATCGGGTGATCGTCCCAACAACAGCAAGTTCAGCAAGTGCAGCATTGGCAACATCAGCAACGTCCTCGACGCGATAGTCGACAACAAGAAGCGCAACTGCTTCAACGCCTCAGCGGGCGCGTTCTGCGGCAACAAGATTGTCGAGGCCGGCGAGGAGTGCGACTGTGGCTACGACGACGATGAGTGCGTCGACAAATGCTGCTACCCCAGGCAGCTGTCCGTCCTCGAGAGGATCAAGAATCAGACGGCTAAGGGATGCACGAGGAAAGCCGGCACGCAGTGCAGGTGGGATAAAATTTTGTTGTTCGTTGTTGTATGGGTGTTCGTGTTTTAATTAAAAGTCAGAAAAATATGTGTTAGTAACGGCAAAATTGTACCTAGATGTTATTTGTTTTTCTATTCTGAAAGAACTTTTGGGAAATAATTTTAAAGATGTTCGATTGGGTAACATATAAATTAATTGTAAAATCAGTTTATGTGAGATGGGATTTAAAAAGTTATTTTAAAATTTTAATCATCGAGTCGATTCTTTTTCGAAGAAGATACAAAATAACTGGCTAGAAAATAATAATAGAACGACACAATCTTTAAAAATTTATTTAAGCGAATATTTTAATATTTAAATGCTTTAGAAATGGTAGGTTTAACTGCATGTTTCCATGCAAATATAGAATAATTCAAACAGATTAAATCATAACCATTAATTTTCATGATTTAAAGATGTGAAATAAAGTTTTAAAAATTTTAAACCATTGAAAATGTGTACCCGTGAATAACTAACATTTTCCACTTGACGTCTAATTTATTATCCTCTTTGTATTATTTATTAAAAGAGACTATACGATAAAATTAACATTCATTTTAAATAAAATTACTTTTTACAACGCTCACGAAATAATTACCAAAATATATTACACCGTGATGGTAAATTATGTCGTGATGGTATGCGATTAGCACAGCACATTATGAATTTTAAAAAAGTGCTTTACTAATTTTACCTTATTTTTCCCCTAAACAGTCCAAGTCAAGGACCCTGCTGTTCGAGCGAGACGTGCACGTTCGTGCCGTACTCGGCCAGTGTGCAATGTAGGGCCGAGTCGGACTGTAGCTACAATTCTGTGTGTAACGGCCGGAGCTCTGAGTGTCCGGCGCCACTGCCCAAGGCCAACAAGACCAGATGTAACGAGGGCACGCAGGTAAACGTTTCTGCTGATTCTTTACGTGATTGTGATAAGAGATTTCAGATTTTAAGGCGGATTTCAGTCTAGATTTTTATTGAAAATATATGAGTTTCATACTGACATAAATTAAAAATTATTACATTTTTGTTCTAATGTTACACGTGTAAATGAAAGAATGTAAAAATGCTAATATAAACTTGAATTTCATAACCGACAGTATTTTCTAATTCTTTGATTCTGCATCGTCAATTTTGATGAACTTTCCAACTAAGGTTCTAGTCCAAATGAATAACGAATACAGAAATAAGAGATACCATCCTTACTATATTTATATCTACATGTACGAGTGTAACCACTAACTTCCGTCTCCCTCTTCTCTGCAGTTGTGTATCAACGGCGAGTGCACGGGCTCGATCTGCCTCGAGTGGAACCTGACCGAGTGCTTCCTCACGAGCAACATCATTCCGAACATCGACAAGCGAAAGCTGTGCGAGCTGGCCTGTCAGAATGGCACCGACACTTCGACTTGCCGAAGTACGAGCGAGTTCGCCCACCTGGTGAATCTAACCAAGGGTGGGATAAGTCTGAGACCCGGCTCGCCTTGCGATAATTTCCAGGGATACTGCGACGTGTTTCTCAAATGCCGAGCGGTGGATGCCGAGGGACCGCTCGCCAGGCTAAAGAATATGCTGTTTAACAAGGAGACGCTCAGGGGCATGGCTGTCTGGATCACGGTGGGTTATGTTTTTCGGAACGAGGTTTCGGTTGTATTTGCGGGGTTTGAGCGTAGTGTGTTTTATGTTGTTAGAATGTATTAAGAGTTTTATGGAGTTGTTTATTTTTATTGTTTTCAGGACGTTTATGAAAATACAGAACAATCAAAATGATAACGAGAACAGTAATGCATTCGAAAATATTTGTTATTGCAGACGCTGATGTATAATAACTTATTTATGACTTTCCATTTTAAGAATGATTTCGAACAGAAATTAATGTGACCTAAAAATCAATATTTTGCCGGTCAAGTATTATCTTTCGCGTATTAATTACAGTGGAAGCGTTGGAAGAAATTATAAAATTTCGGATATTTTTACAAGTGAAGAATATTTACTACTGTTTCAAGTTATTTAAATTATTTGTTGTATGATTTGCAGTAGAAAAAATTATTTTACTATCAAAATAGATTTCGTTCATAAATATTGATTAAGAATATTCCACTTGTATTTCCTTTTTCTATTTTCTTTTTGAAAATGAATACATCTCAGTGTTCATTACGAAAATCGTCAATGGCACGTGTACTAATTGCAACTGTGTAATTTAGGAGTACTGGTGGGCTGTCCTGTTGATGGGCATTGGCTTCATCATTTTCATGGGCTTGTTCATCAAGTGCTGCGCCGTTCACACGCCATCGAGCAATCCCAAGAAACCACCTGCGAGGCATCTTAGTGATACTTTCCGAAGGCCAATGAACACATTAAGACGAATGGTAAGTTACTATCTATTCTTACGAGAATGGATCTATCAATCTTGGATTTTATTAAAAACTTCTCTTTTGTATTATTATTTAATACAGAAGATATACTCATGATAAATCTTCAACTTTCGAACTCTAATTAGTGAACCTAAAGTTAATTTCGATAAAAAAAGATAATTTAAAAGGATTGATTAATTTCCTTGCAACATATTACTTTAATTATGAGTTTGATATGTAATTCTTAATTACATGACGTTTCTTGCTTTTATCAGATATTTTATTTTAAATTCAGCCTTTTAAGTGAACCAAATCTCGGTTATAAACGTATGGTAAATGACAGAGCACTTATTTTCTATATCAGATTAAATGAACAGCGGTTTTTAAACTATTTAATAAATTATTGACACCATATAAACACAAAAATAAAAGCATAATCGCAATAGAACAAGAAAATAGCTATCTAGAATAATTGTATCATCTTTCAAAACCATTCTAACCATTTGCTCAGAAAAAATACCACACATCAATGTACAACTCATATTGGCTTACTAATAAGAAAAAAAAAAAGAAAAAAATCACGATCCATTTTTCGGCTTACGCTTGGTCGACTGCATGATATATATGTGCACTCATTCGCCGCCATCATTCACCTTTCTTTTCCCTTTACAGCGACACCCCCACGGCGGCGGCGGAGGCGGAGGCGCGCGGAGCGTGCCACCGCGCCAGGGCGAGCGAGGCGGCCACGGCACGCGCGGCCCGTCGCATGGCTACGGCGAAGGCCGGGGTGCCCAGTACTATCCCAAAGGTACGGGGTGATTAAAGAGACGCACGCGCACGCGGGAGCTTGCTAAGAAGGTGGATTTGGGGGGTCGTGTGCAGACGCGTGGGTACGATGGGATTCTTGCTGGTGTGGTCGGGATGTGGGTGGCATTTTTTTCAACGGCTGTGGGTTTGGTGCATGATTGGGTTTAAAAAGGGTAGAGGGATTTTATTTGTGTATAGATTGTAAGGATAATGGTGTTGAGTGACTGAGAGTTTTCGAAATATTTTTAAAAAGTTATGTGATTTTTCAAATTTGTTTTCTTGCGAAATATTTTAATGAGAATGAGAAACATGACATTTGGGACCGATGTCACAAGAGCTTTTTTTGAACTTTTAATTGTGTACGATATTTATTACGAATAAGATTGAAGCAAACGATCATAAATTATAATAAAATATATATTTCAGATCAATTAAAATTTGTTTTGCCTTGTTATTAATGTTCTAGCTGTTAATAATGTTTTTCATTGTGTGTGTTTTTATTCGTATTACTATTTTCGACGAGCATCTCAGTTCATTTCATATTTTTTATTGAAAATTCTAACGAAAATGTTCTGCTATTCATTTAAACTTATTCTACTAACGGTCGTCAAAGGCCGTTACGTTTTGTTACGTGATGAATCACATGTCCTTTCGCGTAATTAATCACAAGTCGAGCCACGTGAGAATCCGATCATGTAACGATTCATTAACGTCATCCGAATTAGCAAGCCTGGACAGTCGAGCGAAAAAAAAAATGAATAAATAAATCATGTTAATTACGTAACGAATACACATTTCAACGATATAAATTTAAATATCATATTTTCGCAAAACATTACAAAGGCAAGCAAGAATCCCTTCGAGCCGCCCGTTCATTTGCACCGCGTCATTACCGCGCGCGACAATCATTATCATCATCCTCCATTTTCTCTTAATCTCTCATTGTGCGATGATGGTCCGTGTGTGCAACTTCGTCTACATATACATTCAGATTATTAAACATACGTATATATTACATATATCTATATATATTTTTTTATAAATATGTGTATCATATATATTTTTTTTTTAATCCTTTTTGTTTCTCTCTGTGTGTTCGCTCACTCATACTGTATCTTCTCACCGTCATCTCTTCTTCTACTTCTTCTTCACCACCCAATCATCACCCGACACTGCATCTAACGCTACAGCGGAGGTGAGCTGGGGCCGAGAATCGTAAAAGACTCATGTCCATGTGTATACTTACTTACTCATTTTCGCTTCTTTCTCACTTTCACATTTATCCATCTGCTTACCTGCATGCCCCATCATATCGTTAACGTATCATCATCTTTGATAAGTTAGAAAATGTGTTGCTGTTGTTTTAAATGCGATGCGCCGACACATTTGTGAGATGACGAATGATATATAGTATTTACTAGATTGATTTGTAATAGTAATTCGAATGTGATTTAAAATTAAGTGTTGCATATACATTAGAAATATTTAATCACTGTCAATAATACATATTTAACCAAATATATTTAGTATATAATAATTAATATTAAGACAAATGAAAAATGATGAAGGTAAAATGTTCTTTAATTGAATTTGTATTTTGAAAAAGAATCCTGCACAAAACCAATGGAAAAAATCATTCGGTCAAGTCAGCTGAAACTTTGGGAAAAGATAGTTCAGGTGGTCCTGAACAAAAGTTTCAGCCAATTTGACCGAATGATTTTTTCCATTGGTTTTGTGCGGGGTTCTTTCAATTTAAAGTTTGAAATTTCATCGTTTGAAGATGAACAAAATTACAACCTTTATCACTTCTCAAAAAAGTACTATTCTATAAAGATTCTGATAAATGCATGAAAATAGATGACAATTAGAATTAGAATACAAAATCTACATTGTGAGTGTTTCTGTTTCCAATTCCAATATATATGGAATAATTACTAAATATGTAAACTATTTTTCATGAAATAAATTGATTTGTATATAATCAATTTTTCAGATTAATCAAATTTAAAGTATCAACCACACAAAAAAAAGTATATTTCTCAATTCAACAAAATTATCATAAATATTATAAGTAAGGTAGCACAGAAACATTTACAATACAGATTGAGACGATGGGCGAGGCCGACGTTTGTCTTGAAATATAATCACATTAAAAATTCCATTTCACAAACTTAAACGTACTTAGTACCAATTAAAATGGTTTCATAACGTAGTCACTTTTCACGTTCTAATCACACATTCAACCTTCGACATCATACACAAGACAAGCACGTATATCACCTCGGCCACCGTCTCGCCCCTTAGGCACAGCCACTACCAGCACTCACCCATCACCACCACCACCCGTGTGTTGACTCTGGCATGTCTCTATCTCTGTGTTCCATGTGAAATTCAAACACAGGCTATCGCTCGGTTCCCACAGCTAGTGCGCCACCAGCATCCGGCTCCCATCACCAGCACCCGTCATCATCAGCAGCAGGCGCCTCTTCATCGCGGGGCAGCGGCGGGCATCACCCTGAGCTCTACGCCGGGGCCTATGGCGGGGGCACCCGCGGTACAGCCTACGAGATGAGGCACCACAAGGTCTGACAGCCGGTCTATTATCAGCCACAGTCGTCACAGCAGCAGTTTGCTGTGCCAGGTGCCACCTTCGCCTGAAGCGTGAGGAGAGCGAGGGATGAGAGCCGTCGTTGGCCCAGCGCGGTTTGAGCTCGTTTTTAACGTGCGACCGGTTAATTTTCAGCTCCATTCGGCAATCTCGTTAAGTCAGTTATACTCTGTGAAAATAAAGAAGTGAGAGGCTGTGTATTGGTGCGAATCAGTGGACGATATACCAATTTTGTGACGAATATTCGCTAGACGATCGGTAAACTTTTTTTTTATCAATTGACATTAGTGAATACGTTGTTTTTTTCTCACTTGGTTATTTCCAGAAGGTGCGACAGAAGGAAATTATATTTGTTCACATTTTACTTTATGATTCACAGGACTAATTTATCCGTAATTCCAACTCCATTGTAAAGTTACACGACGTTAAAACTGAAAAATATTCAGCAAAAGACTACAGCTCAAACCGCGCGCGATACAACTGTACGCAGAAAAAAAGTAATCCCTTCGCTGCGCTGGCTATTTGTACACGTTGACGAAATGCGCGTAAATGATCAACCTGTACGGAGAACCGCATTAGCACTTTTTTATGTATTCTTCGATCGTGCAATCACTATAGGTTTAGTCTGCGGACGACCTTTGCATTTGATTTTTCTACTTTAGTGTGATATTATTAATGAGTGTTTCTGTTTTTTTTTATATATTTGCGTTTAGCGGGGGATATTAACACGTTTGCTACGCTCAATCGACTACGTGTTCGTCAACATTTTATCTGTGTTTCGTACAATGTTTTACCTTTATTTTTTAATCGTTCAACGAATGTCATACTTAATCGAACAAACGTTGTGATTCATAATTCATAACTTACTTTTACTATTTTATTTTAATTTAAACTACAAAACTTTTTAACGCCGCAACAATGCAATGAACATTAACCGCGTATATGAACAATCGTAGGTGTAGCCGATTGTTGTCGCACGTGGCAAACTTGTTAATTCCGCCCTGTACTCCGACATCACCCCGAGAACTCGAGATTAAAAGCAACCAAAAAGAGTGAAAAACAAAACCGGTTCATCATCATCATCAACGTCATCTGTCATCTATTTTTAAGTACGTCATCATCCCCCGGTCGGCCTGGAGAGAGCCAATCGGACGAGTTAGTTAGGCCGCATTATTACTGTATACACGTAGACACGTCCTTATTGGCTTCTCTAGCCCCCCTTCGACACATACATATATATAAATATATATATACACGTACACATAGACATACACAGAGGACACACGCACAATAATGTATGATGGGTTTTCTTCGTGGGTGCGACATCGGTGTGCGATCCCAGCCAAATTGCACGCCGCGACGACTGAGAGTTTCGAGAGAATTGTGAGAAAGAGAGAGTGAGAGAAAGAGAGAGGCAGATATAGATGAGAGGCGAAAGCGCGCGCGAAATCTGCCAAAGCGGCGGGGGGCTTATCTACCAAACTACCCAAGGTCACTCGCTTGATCTCTGTACCATTTTATTAAGAGTAATATTTAAATAACGAGTAACAAAGTACGTACCGCATTATTGAATATAAATATATAAATATAAATAAATGAATATTAACTTCTTAACGCTATGATTTCTGCGCGTCACTTGGACGGGAGCGTGAGGCTCCGGATAAAATACACACATACACATTACACATTATACACAGGTCTGTTAGTCGCTGTTGACGCAGACGAACACACATGTCCGCAAGTGCGCACGGCGCATTGAGAGGGTGGAGAACAATACCGTCAGCATTACTTAGTTAACGAACAAATAAAAAAAAAACAACTATTGCTAATATAATTTACATCACACACGAACACGTAAACCTTCACACAAAAATCTGTGGGCGACTGTTGTGAATTATACATATTATATATACGATTATAAATATAAATATAACGATAAGGTAGGACTCTATTGTAATCCATAAGTCGAGATGAGAGATACGAAGATGGCGGTGAAAAATTCGAATTTTAAGGCTGATTATAAAAGAAAAATAAATAACGCGGATGTCCCGCGCGGTACTCTTTTTTTTTATTACTCGATGCGCAAGGTGATTCCTAATCCGGAGTAACATTAAACGTTGCTCTTTTGATATTTTAAAGTTAATATTGTTTTTAATTGATTATTGTGTTTTAGCGTCAATTTTATATGATTTTTTAGATAATTTTTTATAACAATGTTTTTTTTTTACATTATACTGTAGTCTGGGAATCATCTTGGCGAAGAAAAAAAACTGTTAACGTCGTGTTCAGCGTGCATTAGTGCGCGCATTGGCGTTTCTAGGATGTTTAATCATTAAATGTAGTAGTTACTTATCGACAAAGCTAATCCCCCCAATATTAAGGTTTCTATAATCGGTTTCTAGTTAGGTATTATAATATAATTAATTTAAAGACAGACTCTAGTGAAATTCTCAAACCCGTTTCCTCCCCCCCATTTTTGTACGACATGTGTAGTTTGCTTAGCGCGCGCGATTATTATGTGTAACGATCGAACAAACATTTTTTATAGATTTTAATAAAGTATATAAAAATGAAACGAAACAAGTTGAAAACTTTTTCTATGGATTCGTTGTTGAGAATTTTTGCCAAATATATACTATGTTTTTTGTCGAAGAAGATACAAATTTCTCTCCCCCTGGATATATATATATATATATATATATATCTTATAGAACTGTTTTTGTAACGAACGTGTAAGAGCAAAATTTTAAGGCGATTAGAGAGCTGATCGTGTAACGACGACTGACGCGCGTAATCCTATGTCTTTGTCGAGCGCAATTTCACTAAAGTCTAGCTTTAACCAAGGCGAGAACGAAGTAAGCGAGTTTCTTTTCATTTCCATCGTCTACTCTCTATTGTAAGGATAAACACAACAACAAAATATTAAATAAATAAATGAAACTTGTTTATTTCAAGACAAAATAATATAATTGTAAGAGAAAGGAAAATTACCTTTTTCGGAATGAGAGCACACACCTTGTTTAGATACGTGTTCAAGTGTATAAGAGTATAATTCTTAGTTTGAGAGGAACGAGATGGAGAGGACCCATCTCCCGATGGGTTGTGTGTGTGCATCGAGATTTTTTTTCTCCTCCGAGCCGAGAGGAACAAAGGGCGAAGAAAGAGAGAGTCAGCGGGACGTGTACAATATTAAGTAGTAGACGAGAAAAAAGAAATGTGATGAATTCTCGAGGCAAGAGAGTGAGAGAGAAAGAGATGTTTTAGGAATAGCCAATGGGCGTTTAGTTAAGAGTGAGAAAGTTAAGAGGCACATAATGGGCAAGCGGGGAATGTGTATACCTGTGTATATAAATCGATATTATATATTATAAATAAATCGAGAAAGGACGCGCGAAAGAGAAAGAGAAACGAGAGCTGGGAGAGGAAGGGGAGACGAGTGAACCGCAAAGCAGTAACTACCGCACATTTTACACAACATACATTACACACACACACACATTCACACACATTCATACACGTAAACACACGGCACACGCATAAACAGGATAAAAAACGGGAGGATAAATACACAAGACATTTGTTTTTTATATCAGAAATAAATCTGTATTATAGCGAATGTATTATTCTGTATTTTGTATTCCAGGATATATAAACGGCGGCCGGAGATAGCGAGAGAGAGAGAGAGATAGAGTGCGAAAGAGCGAACGAGAGAATGTATAATACATAAATATATAATTCTATTCTTTGCGATCCGCGCGCGCGTTGTCGTAGACTTTAGAAATATACACTCAGACACGTACACACACATACATCCATAAACGTTCAAGCGCGCGACATACAGAGAGATCCTGACGACACTGCCAAAAAAAAAACTAAGAAAGGAAAAACGTTTCTTTCCTCGAGGCTGCTCGCGACGACGACGACGACAACTCACTGCCAGGATGAGATATATATATTTCTTTCGCTTCACGATTCATATATCGGTGTATACACTCATTGACAATACGGGAGAGGCTGTCGAGATACTCAATGCCATGTGTATTTGCCACACGTTTTTTCTAAAAAGATATTCGTTATTTTCTTCTGCTTCTGTCGAGGCGATGCAAGTGATCCGAGGAGAGGTTTATCTATGTACACCCTTCCGAAATGAGAGATTGACAATGGACAAAAAAATTATACTCGAACACAGGATAGCAGCTATCTTTAAGACTCGAGACGAGAAGAAGCTTTATATTTTTGGTAAGAATCGGTCATCTGAACTTAGACGTCTTCTCGGACAGTTGCATTTTTTGTCCTCAAAGCCAAAACCAAACCGAGTGCATATATATATACTCTTAACATGATTATTGTCCGTAATAGCAGTAGTTCAAAAGCTGTGAAAGAGGAGGCAGGACTCTCGTGATGGGGCGAGCCGACGGATATATTTGTCGCTTGTGCGCGCGCGCGCGCGAGGATGTCACCGTATAAAATAATAGTAAAAACAAAAAGTAAGGAAATGAGAGATGAGAACAAGACCCCCCTCGACCTCTGATAAAAAATGTGTGTGTAAGACCTCGTTTCTGCAGTCTCAATTCGCGGACTTAGTACGAAGAAATAGAAAGGATAAAATTTTTGTTTTTCGAATCGCCTATAACGTGGCATTTTAAAAGTGTAAAAAAAACTTTCGTGATTAACGGGGAGATTCAGTCGCGCGCGGCTAATCGAGTGGACGAGAATTGATGATGTGTGGTCGTCGAGTTGAGACTGCATGTCTACCGAAACGAGCCGATGCACTGTATACTCTATCAATTGTACATAGCGCCGAAAAAGAGAGCAAGAGAGAGCGAGCGAGAGAGAGCATTGTGGAGGAACAAAAGAAAAAGAATTAAGTAAAAAAAAATTATATTTTTTCTATCGATCCAAAAAAAAAAAAAATGAATAAATAAAAGATGACGACAATTGTGACTTATCAGTACTGAGTACACAAAGCTTCGTTTAACCCTTTTTCGATTTATCCATTATATCGCCCGCGTCTGACTTTTTCGTTATACTCTCTCTCGAGGGTTATATAACACATACACACACATTCACTGTGAACGTTGCTTGGGTATATATCACGACGCACCAGGTGGCCTTTGTATTCCCTTCGTTTCTTCTTCGATTGTATAAAAAAAATAATAATACCGATTAAAAAAAACGTAAATAGAAGGAGACGTGAAAAGTGAAAATTGAATGCTGTAGCGACGCGTCGGCGGAATATGTAATTTTTTTCACAAACGCGTACCTAATACGTATACCGACGAAAGAGAGAGAAAGAGAGAGAGAGACAAAGAGAGAGAGAGAGAGAGAGAGAGAGAGAGAGAGTAATTGCGAAGAGCGATGATGACTCACACACTGACCAATTGCCTGGGCGTACGTTAGAGAAAGAGAGAGAAAGAGAGCAAAGAAGAGACAGAGAGAAAGCGTCGGATTACTATATTGCATTTTCCCCGATCCTTTTTCCCGAGCGGATTTAAACGATGAACAATGTTTAGGACGTGGCGGGGGGCGTGTATTACGATAATTAATAAATGAAATATGATTGTGAATATCTTTTGTGTTACGTTAATGTGATTACAAAGACACTGTAAAGAATTAAATAAAGCATACATTTTACATTTAAGCGTTGTCGATGATTCATTTGTATGTATAGATGATTCCAAATTCAGGTAGATTCAACGTAAAAGAGGTGCGAACAGGTAAGTCGAAGTTTAAAGGTTTATTAAAATGAATATATAGATAAATATTTAAATTGGAAAAAAATAAGGTTCTAATTGAGGGGCTGCGTGCAATAAGGGTCTAAATTCAGTTTTGAGAAAAGCAAAAAAAAACTAACTTATTATTGACATGATAGATTTAGTAGATAATATATTCCATATTCTCTGCTAATATTAAATACATTTACTTAACCTATAGACAGAGTTGCAAAAATTGTTAATTACTCATTTATAATTATAACTAAATTTAATTACTCCCAAGCTAATTAAATAATTAAATTTTAATAATCAATTAGAAATTATTTAATTAATAACTCATTTTTAGTTATTAATTAGATATTATTCAATTAATAACTAAGTTATCAATTAGATAGTATATAATTAATAACTAACAAGGACACACCCTTTAGGAAGAAAGAGCGATAGCCAGAAAAAATAGTGGCTCATTTAAAGGGTAGATGTGATTGGTTATTTAAAAATAGCGTGAATATTTGAATTTTTTTTAGAATTAAAAATATGTAATATCTTAGTATTACATGAAAGTCATATTTTATTTATGAAAACTATAATATACAGGATAAATTTTCATGCAAAAGGTCATTTTCAGCCTGCGAGAGATTAATTATATGGAACGTTTCGATCATTTGTAATATTATAATGTACGTATAAAATAAATAGTACTAGAAGGTTAATTCAAAAAATCTATATTTATTTATGTGTATAATTTCTTTATTAAAATTATAAAACTATACGTAATTTTGTCTATTAATATTAAAATAATTACACTATTTTAATAACTTTTTTCAATTTCTTACATTTATAACTTTTATTTGATACCATTGAAAACAACAATAAAATTTAAAAAAATATTAAGGTATTGATCATGAATTTGAAAATTAATTTTTAAGGGCAATAAATTTCAGTATAATAGCATATTGGCGTAATATATATATATGTGTGTATATGCATGCTTATCTTTATAAACACAAGATTGCGCACACATGCGCGTACTGTTGTGTGAGTGTATGTGTGTGTATATCGCATGTTTACTTGTAATAAACATACATGCTTAGATTTAAAAATTTTGAAATTTTTTTAAAGTTTAAAGTTCTGGGGAACACAGTGACATATTAAAGATGTTTTTTTTCAGAAATCCCTGTAATTGCTATGGATTTGTTGGTTTACTCTCGAAATTAGTAACGCAATTAGTTTCTCGCAAAAAAATTTGTAACACTTTCTTTAATACTCATAATTCCAAAATTTTTGTACAGTTTTTTACATTTATTAGTATTTTATTACAGTTTTTTTCACACTTATTAACATATGATTATAGCTGTGTTTTTACACTTTTTCACATTTATTAACACTTTATTATTATTAAACACATTCTTGCAGTCTTTTCTCACTTTCTTACAGTTGCTTATATTTTTTTTACATTTTAATATATTTTTTTTACACTTTTTTACTGTTTTTAACACTTTTGTATACTTTTTAATATTTTTGTACACTTCTCTTACATTTTGTTATATGTATAGATTTTAATGGCTGATGAAAATTTTATGAACTGTAAGAAAGTGTAGAAAAATATAAAAGGATATGTAAAAAAATCCATCCAAGTGTAAATAAGTGCAGAAAATGTAAATTTTTACGGATTTTTACAAATTTTATAAAATGTACAAAAGTGTATGAAAATGTAAGAAAGTGTAAAGAAGGTTAAAGAGATGTAAAATATGTCCTAAATATAGGGTCAAACTACGTTTAATTACATTTTTTTTACACTTTAGATTTTTGCTAGGGTTTGCTTATACTTATCCACTGATAAACGCAGAATTGCAATTGCTGCAAAAACATTTACAAAAAATTGTAATTGTTAATCAAATATTTATTGTTCTGAGCTTGTTCTGAAATTCTGAGAGATAACGCACGTAGAAAGACATACGTTAAACCTTTTTATAAATAAAAATTTTAATTTACCATGCCATTCAAAGTATTTGCCATTCAAAGTATCGAAAAAATAGTTCGATACACCACACCGTGTTGAATATTTATGAACGTTCACAATTAAATACAATCTGATTGAAATATAAAATTAAGTTATTTATTATAATTACAACGTAATTGATAACTAAAATTTAGTTATTAATTAAAAAATATCTAATTGATTACTGGAATTTAGTTTTAGCATAGGTAGTTTATGCGAAAAATGCATATTTTTCAAGATAAAAATCAAAAAGTTCATTTTTTATAGATTGCTGTTTTTCGTTAGTCTATGGTAGAAAAATGAAGCGATATTCTATCGACATACTATTTAAATTAAAGTACATTTAAAAAGAAAATTTGTCCCGCCAAGGTGAATTTCTGAATTTGGAAAAACTTAAAAAATTGAAAATTCATTTAAGTGAGGAAAGAAGAGGAGCCCTCAATTGACTGTTTTCGTTAAATTTAAAAAAAGTTATGTTTCAAGTTTTAGTTTAACATATTTTAATTCATCCGTTAAATCGATGTCGGAGATATATTCTAAGCAACAACGATTCCTTAGTAGGTAATGCGTTTTTAAAAAATCCATATGAAGCAGTTTTTTACGGTTTTTGTAAATAATTACTATACCCTCCTTTACTATAACGTAGTATAAAATTTACTAGTAAGTATGATAATCTTCTGTATCTTTACAGTGTGATAGCGTTTCGAGATAGTACGGTAATTTTTATAAAACTTTTTTTCTCAGTGCACAGAACAAAATTTAAGTTTCCAAATAGGATTATTCAAGAGTATGAATCAACAAAAGTGAAAAATAGGGTTTTGGACAAATATTCCCTTACATTACAAAAACAAGAATAATTTACAAACTATAGCAGACTTACAAAATATCGAATAAGATTAAAAGTGTTTACCACGGAGTTTGAGATCCTGGTTCCAGGAGGGTGGGGATTAGCATCGGTCGGAGAGGATCAGTCGGCGGCTCCGAACGTAAGTACGTTATAATCTCCTTAATGACTGCAATAAATAAGTATTGCCTTTACCTTTCTAGGGAAAGCAGGCGCATCCGTATGCAGTGTTTATTGCAGAGGTTTCGCTCAGACGGGTTCTTCATTTTGGCATTCCCAAATCGCTTCAATATACTAGCTTTAAATTACAGAATAGGACAATTTATTTTGTCTGTCAACTGTCAAATTTCAAACTTTTGTCCCTACCGTGCATGAACGATAGGGAAACCAAACAATCTTCTTTCCATTTTACCTATTATGATCTCAATAGCATTGCTCGCTCTGTTGTTTATGTGATCAACTTGCCCTGGACTCCCTTACAATCTATAAAAGTTTGAAGATCAAAATTATGATTTCAGATAAAAAATGCACTTTGGATTTTTCTTTTGAAATTTATGACCAAATATATTTTTAAATTTCAATTGCCAGTTTATTTTTTAATTATGGTGTAAAATAAGGAAGCTGATGATTCACCTGCCCAAGGGTAGGTGGATGATAGTCGAGTGCTTCGTTGTACCTTATAATGTCTATTTCTTTAAAAAATTTTGACAACAGTTTACATTAACGTATAAGTAAATTATAATTCAAATTATCGGATAAATATATAAAAGAAAGTTTTGAAAAAAAACTTGGTTATATGAACCTTGTGAGCTTATAAATGTTTTTTGAGCTTTTGAACCTTTTTAGTTTACTAAATTAATGTATTGGTTGGTGAATTTCAATATACACTATTTTATCATTCATCCTATTATATTTAAGTTTATTAAAAAAATAGGAAGACATTTTTGAACTACTCGTCCCACCCCTGATATACATTACTAACGTATGTACGAAAAATCAATTTACATTCACTATTCGATTATTATAAGGCATGAACAAAATTATCGTATTTTATTTTTTTTTTTCTTTGCGAGGAAGAGCGCTAACAGGCATGGTTTAGTAGCTATTAATCATCTATATCACTGTGTAAGATTTTAGCCAAAAAATGAATGTGGTGTTTGAGAAAAATGAATTTCTAAAAAAGGGTTTATTAGCAAAAGCGGCAAATCTTCTATATAAATATTTTGTAAAAGTAAACGGGAGCTTGAAATGAGAAAGAGGGTGCACACCCTTATACCCTTTATACCCTTTGGGGTATACCCAAATAAGCCCTTTTTTTATAGAATTTATAAAAACTCACGGGTCAGCAGTGTAAAAATAACCTAGAAAAAAATTGTTAAGTTGGGATTCTGAAGAATAGCTTAAAAACTCATAGGACAGCAGCCGTATAAAAATAACCTTTACAAAAAAATTTTAAGTCAGGATTCTGAAGAAATTTAAAAGGTGTATGACCGGAGCAATTTTAGTTCAATCGAAACAGAAAAATATGTGTAAAATCATTTTACGAGAAGAATAATATTACTTTGAAGCCAAAACACTGTGGCTGTTCGATGTCAGATTCATTTCGCCTTCGATTAGAATCTTTCTAATACTGGATCAGTTTTGACACTGCTTTCCATGGAAGGAATAGTACAGTTTGTTAGAACGATCCAGATTTAGTTCCAGTTCTAAGACTCATAAACACGCCCAATATTTTCCTAGAAAATTCAAAACACAGTAATGGTGATTTATTTGAGCTTATTTCTCTCTGAGCATAGTAGTCATAAACTTGTAAGTTTATTACCCTGTATCGACGGCTGAGAGGAAGAAAGCGCTATCTCGACGCAAGCAGCGAAAAAGGGGCTATCTCGGCGCAAGCAGCGAAGAAGGCGCTATCTCGGCGCGAACTCCGAGAAAAAGCGCTACCTCAGCTACCGAAATAGCAATTTTTTCGGAGTTCGCGCCGAGATAGCGCCTTCTTGCTGTTTGTGCCAAGGTAGCGCCTTCTTGCTGCTCGCGCCAAGATAGCGCCTCCTTCGGAACTCTCGCCGAGATAGCGCCTTCTTCGCTGCTGGTGATGCCGAGATAGCGCTTTCTTCCTCTCAGCCGTCGATATAGTGTCTTAAGGGGATGCCATACTCAACTTTTACCGACCGAGCAGCGATTGTCATGTGCGGTTGGTTTTCATTAAATAACA
>UXGD01003677.1:0-19501 GCA_900474315.1 Torymus auratus
TACTAATTTCAAGGAAAAAGCCTCACCTTTCTGCCCGTATCACTTTCAATTAGGTTTTTTAGCTTATATTTCGACTATAAACGAAATACTTGCTTTTTTACTTTATAAGACGCCCTACTCGTTGAAATTTCTTAATAGAAACTTGAATAACAATGTACTAATCATTTTTAAACAATTAAAAACTATACGAAACGTATATTTTTCATATTTGGAAGCTGGCGACATCGGTTATTTAAGCTTTCGGATATAAGTGAAGATAGCGAACTATAAAAAATGGCCGAATTAGCAAAGCGGCCGAGTTACTCCGAGTTACCTTATATCTCACAAAATATCTCATACCTACTATTGTGAAAACATAGATACTTTGAATACTTACTATACTGTATGCAAAATTTCCTGTTAAGAATGATAATATATTTTCAGGTTTCAAAGTCTATGGTAGCTTTACGAGACAATACGCTTATTATTGCCAAACTTTTGCAATTATTACTAAAATAACCCTTTTCTCAGTGCACAACCTTATAATAGAGACACAAAAAGGTTTATTATTTTTTTACGCTCACAGCTATATACAACCTCAAAAATTCATCACAGAAGCGTATACGGTTCCCACAAGCAACGATTACCGCGAATGAAAAATTCCTCCTCGTATCGTTCGTATAACAATCAACGATATCCACTGTCGCAAAAAGAATATACGACATTGGATCGCGGAAATCCGATGGTACTCATAATCCATGACGACTGCACGTCCGAGAACCGATGAGCATCGTAGCAGCAGCAGCAGCAGCGCATCAGGGACTTCACGGATGGCGCGCTTTATGACGTGACTGGACTTTTTTAAACGTCTCCCCGCGTCTCTGCTATATCTATGAGCTGAGACAACGGAGCCCATTGTAGCACGCGCACGGCGATAGATCCGCGTCTGTTTGTAGAATACCACATCCTGCTCCTCTTTTTGCCTATTTTAATAACAAAGGTAGCTGTATAGTTGTCGATGCAAGGGTTGAACACGAGAAGTTTGCCGCTCTTTTTTTTTTCTTAAATATTCGTGAGGATAATAATAATGCTGTGGTTATATGGGAGCGTTGAGAGAAGAAAATGATTGGGTACATGTGATTAATATCGTCTTAAAAAGTATTTTAAGGCTATGTTGTTAATAAAATATGGTATTTTGGGTTTGTTTAGGGAGTGGTATAATTTATGATTGAAGGATTATCAAGTTTTTATCAAACAAATGTTTAGTATATAGGCATAGTCAACGTTCTTCATTATAATTATAAACAATAATAAATTATACCTATAATTGCGATCGACCGGAACAAGAATCTCGAAATTCCTAATAGTTTGTAGAAAATATTTATATATTTTGATTCGTTCAGGATAAAGTATATATAATTTAAACCACATGCTTCAAGCTTAGAAGCCATTTTGAAATTGAAATCTCTATACAATTTTGCACAACCTCAGTTCACACGATCCTCGCACATATACTCCGTGACCGTCTAAAAATGCTACTTATTTCTTCCCTAAAAAAGCACACATGAAAGGGTACAACCAAGACTAAAAATTCAGCCGACCTTAACATTCCCCGACGATTCTCCACTTCCTTAAAAAAATTTCCTTGCAAGCAAGCATGCAAGCAATCCAAAACGGAGCCCTCACAATAGTCCTTCCTCCTCCTCCCCCATACCAAACACAATACACACTCGTACACATGCACGCTGCATGAGACACGGACAAACGCCATAAGACGCACGTTGGTTATAGGTATATATATATCCGCTCCCCCTACTTATACGCACACGCGGCGCACAATCGGCTACTCGCTCCGCTATATCCAACCGCACTCGACGTCGCGCGCAGTTGTTCGCGCTCGGTCCTCGCGCTTGCACACGCTTGTTGTACTTACTTACTTACCTACCGCTCGCTCTCTTTTAGCTCGTGTAAAAGAGAGACAACATAAGGAGCGAGAAGTGTAAAAAAAAAAAAACGTGGGACGGTGACATAATGATCCTCTAACCTTGAATCGCCGCGGGAGTATATAACACAGTGTGAGTGGTGCGTTCGTTGTTTATGGAGTAATTAATAAGGAGGAAGCTGAGAGAGTTAATTGAGCGGAGGATGGATGGTGCTATTGTGATATGGTTTTTTTATCGTGCGGGAGTAGGGAAGGGAGAAAAGTGTATGTGTGTGCAGCATTGTTGGCTGCAGGCGAGGTTTTTGCGAGGTGACAGGAGAGAGAGAGAGGTTTCGATATTTGGGTATGTAGGGTATAGCTGAGAGGAAGGAAATCTGTCTGTGTGTATGTGTGGTATTGTTGGGAAGGAAAAGAAATGAGATATATGGGTAGGTGTGTCAGTGACTTCGATTTGGTAGGAGGCCTCGAATGGGTTTCTTTCCATTTGAGGAAAGTATGTACGTGTTAGCTAATTATTATAAGACGTTTTACGTTATTTGTCAGTTTTATTTATTTTTTTTTAATTATTTTGTGGAGGTACAATTTTTTAATAATCTAGAAATATATGCTTATAAAATAAAAGATTCTGGCGTAATGAGTTTTTCCGTATAAAAGTATAGTTGATAATACCGGTACGTTTAACACATTTCGATAGGATCAGAGTAGCCAACGGTTATAAAAGTTCCGCAATTCACAAATGATTTTTGAACCTACATACTTTTTTCACTCAAACCCGGCTATTTTTTGCACCCATTTGAAACGCAAAGAGCTTTTCGAAGCTTAAATATACCATTCCAGCGCGTACCACCAGTAGCACTATATATTACGCGGATAAAGAAAAAATAGCCGAGAACTTTAATTTTAAACGCATAATAACGTTTAACAGTAGTAAGCCAAGTGCACGCGATATCTACTTTGTTATGACTGCTCTCTCTCTCCCCGTTTATTTGCATGCCTGCGCGAGAGAGCGAACAGTTAGCGTAATGAACTTTTCTCTCCGGGTTCGCGCAGTGTGTGCAGGCAGAATAAAAGAAATTAAATGTGACGTCTCGGGGCCGTGGTTCGCGGTGTTTTAATAAGGTGGCGAATGAAGAAAAAAAAATGTAGTTTTTGATGTGGGTATATTGCAGGTGAGCAAGGATGTAAAATAGTATTGTGCAGGTTATTCTTGAGTTTCTTTAACTGTAGTTTTTATGGTTCTTATGCAGGAGAATTGTATACGTTCTTGGTGGAAAAATACAGTTGAGGCGGTGAATGTGCATGAAGTATTAAGAAAACTGACGAAGCATTGTGACAGATTTTATTGCGTTTGAAATGCAGATAAAGAGCATTGCGATGTGTAAGCGGATTAAGCGATGAGGATCAATCTGGTTGGTTGCATTGTCGTGTCTGTTTTCGGTAAAAGAATGGTCTCTTTGATTTGAATTATAGTATTTTAATATTATAGCAAAGAATTTTATAAATAATTAAGAATCGCGTTACTTTCACTGATTACTAAGGGCAACAACGTATATTTGTATTTCAACTGTTGTTTTCTGATCGGGAAAGGCAAACAAAGGTACCCTTCAAATTTTCACACCCCTCGCCTCACTCATCCATTAAACGTAAACGCCCACCGCAGAAAAACCTATAAGAATTCGGCCTCTCTTATAGCAAATCGTCGAAACGAGCTCATTACCGGTATACACGCGCGCTGCTATATAGGCGACTATTTGTCTTTCCTCTCCGCGTTGCGCCAGCATAGCACGGCCGAACCCTTCGCTGCGACGTTTTTTTTTACATCCTCGAGAGAAAGAGTGCAACTGCGCACGCGCGGTCGGTCGTTACGTCAGGGTAATTGACCCTGCATCACCTAGGAGCTGATTCGTTCTCGCGGCCGCGTGTATTATACGTATCGGCGTGCGCTAGCCGGTTGCGGAATAATGAGTCGGGGCATTTTTCGCTGAGAGAGAAGAGGTGTAGCTGCTGCGTAGCTTTGGAGTGGTGTTGATGAGAAGGGAGGTTTGGTGTGATGGAGAGGGAAGATTTTTGCGAATGTTTAGTTTTGTCCAGAGAGAAATGGCGAAAGGAGGTTTACGGTTTGTATGGGAAAAATTATTATTCGATCGTTTGGTAGTGCTAGAGTAGCTTGACCGAGACAACATTTACGATAGTTTCGGGAATTTTTGCTATACTTTTTCGGAATTTCATTGTTTTCTATAATGAGAGTTGTGGAATCTAAAACGTCATGGTAATGGTGCAAGCTTTTACAAGAAAAAGCAAAATGTAAAAACTTTGTTAAAAAACTTTTGATACTTAAAAAATTTGATTACTTTTTTATTCAATTGTAATGGATCTCCTCATTAAGATGTAACATTAACTTCTCTATAACAGGACATTTTCCCTGTAATAATAAATTATTAAAAAAGACATAACAAACATATAAAAATGATGAAACTATCTGCACACAGCAGCTACATTAACATGATTTTCATTGCGACTTAATTTCAATTAAAAGAGACACAGTTTAATACATTGTTAACGTCTTTTAATCCCGCTCGACACATATAAACTGCACTATAAAACAATTTTAACAAGTTTTGCAATTATGGCGTCAGTTTTTCCATACCATAAAGAATATTGTAACTTACGGCACGTATACGTGCGCGCGGGGCACGTGACTCATGAGTATTTTCGCTATAAAGTTTGATATGTTAATAGAATTTTAATGAATTATGAAAGCTAATAGGGAACCAGCTGATACTTTATTGTCATTTTCAGTCTGACCTTTTTGCTTCCCAATTAGGCAAGCCGCTAAACAATAAATTTATCAATTTACACACACAAAAAAAAAATTCGTTTCAGAGTTATATTCTAACGAGAACCAATGCCACATTTCTACGCTACACAGGTACCGTTTAATTCTCCTCCGACAACAATAAAACTAAAGTCAATTCGCAGACGGACATTACCGAGTTGTATGGAAAACGCGTAATGACATTCAGCGTCGTAATTTTTCCCTCATAATTCGAGGCGTGAAAAACTGCGCGCAGGTGTTAATATAAAACATATACTTCATCGCTCAAGTGCAGCGCCTGCTGGCCGCATCTACTTTGCATAACGACCGTAACCTGTGCGCGCGACGTTCCGGCTGTCATTTTTGCTGCCCCCTTCGGTTCGATTGACGTCACGCGCTACGTTAGTGTCGTTAGAATATTGTTGTTTATTCGAAATGCTATAGATTTGCCGATAAATAACGCGTTTTTTATAGTTTATTAATGGAAATAAATTATTAGGTATATATCTCATGGGAAATGTAGTTATGGTAATTTCAAAGTATGAATTACATTGAATGTATGGTGTTAAGATAGGCGCAACAAGTTAATTCTGGAGTAGTTTACACTCGTTGATTTGAATAAATAAGATTATGCTAATTATTTACACACACACACACATACTATTTCTTCTTTTTCTCTATATACTTGAAGTTTAAACTTTACAGGTTTCAACTTTCATTGTTTAATACTGTACGTAAATAACAAAGAACGGTTTACAACGAGGGGGTCATCGCATATACTTCTTATTTATTTCTTTTAAAACACTGCAACCGGAACACCATTTATTGCCGCACACTTCACCAATATATAAAACTAGCAATGAAATTAAGCGAGTTTTTACGTCACCCAAAAATAAAACCCGCAGTCAGTCCGTAACCACTCGGCTACTCCTCTAACACTCATTTCCCTTCCTTATATAAATCGGCAACTTTACAGCACCCCAATAAACCGCGCGCCTTTACGAACCTCGCAAATCACCCCGAATATACAGTTACGTACTAATCTCCTTCCCCGCGTAAACTTTCGCGCGCGAAATTTTGTTTAATTAGCCTCTCTCTCTCTCTCGCGTCCTTTTATTATTAATGCCGGAATAACGGAAACGCGAGCGCCGCGACACGCGCGTTATACTCTCGTTACTCCGAGAGAGGCTGTTATAACGAGGAGTCCAGCTGCGAAGAGAACGAACGTACAGCCGTGAAAATTGGACCGAGAGAGGCGAGCGGGTAGAAAATGGATGAGGGATGTGGGACACGATGCTTGCTGAGTTTTTGTAAGATGACGGTTGCGTAATTGCTGCCGGTGACAGTTTGGAAATCGCGCGCGTGATGGTGAAAAATTATATTGGCCAATCGGAGGGAATTATATAGAGATCCTATCTAATCGGAATATATTATTAATGTTATAATTTAAATTTGCTATCGGGGAGAGAACACCGTGCGTATATATGGGCGTGAGGAATTAATGGTATGGAACAGAGAGCGCGGAACTCTCTAATCGAGGAAAGAAGCTCGCTAATTTCTAGTGATTAGTTTTACGACGATATTATTGGAGGTGATATTTCAGACGCGCTCGCGCGCAAAAATGACGTGTTTACGATTATAATTCAAACGGTTGGTGCAATAAAAGAGGAAAACCGCGGGTTGGGAATGTAGAACGGAGTAGAGTATGATTTTTACGTTGTATGTACGACTTTCTCGATGCGGCTGTCAGAGACGTTCAATTTTTTTTTTGTTTTAATGTCGTTACCAGACATATATGTGTAACAATGGTCGAATCTCCGGGGCGAACGTCTTCATGTTATAATTGGAGAGAAGAATAAGTGCGACACGTGTATATACTTACCACATCAACGTCGTTGCCCTCTTTACGGGCATATTTTCACCGCGCGAAACACTATGCAGGTTTTAATTTAATGAACGCCGCGGCGGCCATTAGCATAAATAAATATTTATACGCGCTGAATCGAAATTTGCAAAAATCGTGCGCTGTTTAGTGTTGGTTTTCGGAAATGTGGGACGAGATACATTAAGTCAGCGTTAAATTTTAACGACTCGAAATGGGGAGGGAAGTTTCGCTTCAAAATTTATATAGACGAGGTTGCGCGCGCCGCGCGCATCTGTTACATATTTAACACTTGCGAAACTGTTATCCACGTAGGAGGCGATTTTGTAAATTTTTATCGAAATTCTTTCTCTTTTTTTGCGTTTCGTCAAACGCGTCTGAATCTGAATGTTCTACTGTGCATGCGGAAACGAATTCTGGTGTAATAGATGAGTATTAACAATTAGTACACGGGAAAAAATAATTAGTTAATTCTACATTTCGTACGGTTGATTTAACTCTAAAGTGGCAAGTTTAGCAAATCGATAGAATTTTCGATTCCGAAATGTAAAATCTCCATTCTTAGAAAAGTAGAATTTCTATTTTGAATCGTAAATCCATTCTTAAAAAGTATAATTTCCATTTTAAAATGTAGAATCTCCATTTTCGAAGTACAATTTCTATTTTCGGAAAAAATGGAATTATTACTTCACTATCATATAGTGAATGGTACTATTTTTTTTCAGTGCGAAATATATCAGGAGTCAATATTTATTAGAATTTCTAAACTTTTTCATTTAAAATATCTATAATAACATAATAGTTATTTATTTATACGATTTCGTCCAAATTCGGATCAGCATATACCCTTAAAATCAAACCAACCCACAAAAAGTAACCTTCACAACCAACTCTACTCATCGCAGTAACAAAAGAAACCCCATAAGATATACCACTCCTCACATATCCCACCGCTTCTAATTGGCAAACCCCCATTTTTCCAAATTTCAGACAAATGATTTTCCCGAAACCAATCAGCCCCCTACCCATCACCTTGAGACTTTAATCAACCCTCCCGCGCATTCCATCCTCACGTTGTTGTCACAGCTCAATTGCTCGCACAGCGGCGAAGGACACCTGTACGGAAATTCCAGCGCGCTCTTGGAAAAACTCTCTCGTATATATATACACGTCCAGGTATATATACCCAATTAACAAGTCTGTCCCTGTCACCGGGACTCTCGACTTACTCTCCGGGAATGCCCGTGGATGTATATAGGGGAGGGTAAAAAGGTATGCGCTGAGGTATATATATATATACAGACAAGATGTGTCTCTCACGGATAGAAGAGAGATCCAGCTCTCTCTCTCCTGTCAATTATCCGGCTATAAAGCGCGGTGCATCCGAGACCGCGCGTTTACCGGAATCGCGAAATCTCAATCGCGCATGCCCTTACTCACACACGTATATATACCTACGGACATTCTTATAAATAAAAAACGCGTGCACTCAGCGGCGGCGGCAGCGTTGGTACAAAACCCCAAACATAAACATACATACGCGCACACGGATGCAAATATATATATATATCTGCAGATCAGCTCTCGCGCGGTATCTCTCTCCCTCTCTCTGGCGGCACACGTATGTATATAAGTGGCTCTTATACTGTACCCGTGGCGAGTGCGCGCGCCGGCAAAGTAATGACCGCAAGGAGAGTATGGCCTTGAGAAATGCCTTTTCTCTCTCTCTCTCACCCGCTGCAGCTCGCGCGCAATTGCGAGAGAGCCGCGGCTATATAGCAGCTTCGTCCATATGTATTATGAGAACACAACGCGTATAGCCAGCGTTGCCGAAGTGTACATGTATATATATATGTATCTCCTTAAATTCGAGCCGCGGTATTTTTGCCGAAGTATATAGTACGCCGCACACTCACACACACACACTTTCGTCAAAGCGGAAACTAATGGCCCGTAAACGCCGGGGGGGCAGCGGGCCGGCTTTGTTTAACGGGAGTGTAGAGGAGGTGTGTACAGGCGGTGTACGTTGTCGTCGATGATATGGTTGGTTGGTGTAATATTGGGTAGGTGGTGGAATGGGCTACCGGTGTTTTTTCGTTTGGGAAGTACACGTTGTGGCTATATATGGTGTAGGTAAATGGTTTGGGCCAAAGTGCAGTGCTGCATTTTACATTTCTTTTTAAGTTTATACGTTCTTTATGGATTGTTTGATTGTTATAGTCACGAATACTTTAGATGTATTTAGATTATCGCGATCGTTTAAGGATTCCTGATTGACTGCGCTCTCTGTCGATAATATATATATATACTCTGATGGAAATCTTAATTACATTCTACCTAAAAATAAACCACCTTTTCAAGATGTGTAGCAAGCGATAACATCCCTCGGCTCAAAAGGATTCTGAAGCATGTTATTACTGTAAATAAAATTATATTAAATGTTGTTAGGGCGATAATTGAATTATATGGATATTATAATTTAAATAAAATGTAAATAAATCAAAGACAACGAACTTATTGTATCAAATATTTATTTATCGACAAAACGTATTATACATTAAAAAAAAAGTCGGTTACTTTGTACCTAACTTGTATGTATATATAATAGAACAATATAGGGTACATACAATGATATGCATTCTACAATACCCGATTTTTACTACAACCATTAAAAGAAACAATACCTGACCATAAGCGAACCCATCTAAAAACAATCCTCACAATACCCTCCCCCTCTGTGCTACAATTGCGCTCTAATCAGATCTCCACTTTTGGACGTAGGGGGCCCGCGGGCAAAGAGAGCTCGGAAGACAAAAGCGGCGAAGACATAAAATTGCGACAGCTGCACGCGCCAATATTAAAAGTGTGTATAAATGGCTATAGTAAAAACGGTTATTTATCCTATCGCAAAGGTAGGACCGGCCGCGAGAGTCGTTGAAAAAGGCATGACGCAAAGGCGATTTTCGAATTCGGCTAATGGTAAGGTTCTCACGTACCAATACGCGGTGTGGCGCGAGAATTCGCCGAAATTATACCCGAAAAAGTACGCGCGCGCTACGTACGCGAGAAAGAATATTTTTCCAGTATAGGAGATAGTTGCTACGGGCTATTGCGAAATGCCTGAGGAATTAGGGGAATAATTGGATCCGTCGAAGAATTCAGAATTTTAGAACAATGGTATATGTATGTTATAGGTGAAACTTGGAAAAATATTGGTATAAACTAGTTTTCAAGTGTAGTATATAGGTATATCGTATATGCTGGGTGCATGAATCACTCTCTCGTATCTATATAATATGGAAAACTGTTTTATTGCGGTGCGAGCTTAACTGTGGTAAATACTAGAAATAACATCGATAATGCTGTATTTTATCGGGGAAACTAATTAAACTAGGAAATACGATTGAAATCGCTCGAAAGTTGTGTGCGCGTGTGTGTAAAATATTATGTTTCACAAGTAGAAAAGGGGAGAGAGAGAGCGCGCGATTAAATTACATTTTATTCGCTTAACCTTGTATAAAAGATTGTAAAATTGGGTCATTTTACAAGTTACTCCCGATGATAAAACTAGAATTCATATTATACGCTATAATAAAAACGCATATTTTAAACGGGATTAAAATACCCGACAGATTAAATATATATAAACACAATCGCAGTCGGTGATGTTTTAGATTAAAAACTGTATTCATTTCGCGCGCACATAGGTCGCTATAACCATTACGGTAAATCAATTTCCGCGCGGCTCGCGGAAGTGTACATCGGTGTCAAGCGCGTAACTCTCTATCCTTTAATTATCCATTACGCGAGTCGTAAAAATTTAACGCGCCTCGCAGGCCACTAAAATCCCCTATTCCACCGACCATCCCAGTTTGTACAAATCCATATCATAACCTCGATGGGTAAGAAAACCAAGTGAAACACATGTCGGTCCCAAAGTACCGTACACCCTGCATTATACACACAGACAATTGTCGAAACACGCCTGTCAATCTACTGACTCTCCTCTTAATCCCTCGGCGCGTATATATACAAGTATTAAAATTCCTCAGCGCGGCAAGAGATCGAAAATCATTCCTCTCTCTGTAAGTATGGCTTCCGCCCGTATTCTACTTCTCCTATCTCGATGATACGAGTGCGCGCGCCACACGTGTGTGTTCGAAAGTTATGCGCGCGTGCGCGAACATTTTTGTCGGATATTTCACGCTCGACGAGAGAAAAACGGACCTAATTCCACAGCAATGCGGCTTTCACAATTGGTGCGATATATGCCGGGGCTTGCTATATTCAACCTCGGGAATTCGAAATATATATACCTACGAGGGGAGGAGTCGACTTTTCGATAGGGTTGGGATGATGATTGTGGTTTCTGATTTGGATTTTTAATCGCGGACGATGACGTTTCTTTGTGGGTAACCCGTGTATATAAATCACTGGGGGTTATTACGGCGAGAAGTTAAAAATTTATCGACTTGACAGTGAGCGGCAATTATTTCAAGTAGTATTTATCAGATTTCTGTTATTGGTCACCGGTATGTGTATATACGTATATACCGCGAGTCGAGTACTCGAGAGGTATGCAATTACGAACAAGTTTATATTTTGATTTACTTATTTTACTTGGCAATTTCACGGGAGGGGTGATAATTTTTTAACCATTTATAATAAATATCGGCTTCGTGTATACGCCTATCGTAATTTTTAATATTTTTTTGGAGAATATTTATAGGGCTGCACGAGAGCAAGACAATACAATATTTCTTTAATAAATTATGTGGCTTCCCGGAAAAACCAATTAATTGACGTGTTTTTCAAAATCGGATTTATGCCTTATTTCTTATCTTCTAACAGTCCTCTGTCACGCTATCGTGACAGAAATATGAGAATTATACTATTCAGGAGTAATTTAGTTCAAATCTGGAATATCAATCCATCCTCAGGAAAATTTTAAAGCTTACGGATAGTGAAAAAACTTGTTTCATAGATGACTATGGTTCTGGGCCATATAAAGGGCCCAGACGAAGGTCTAAGGTGAGGTAAATATACCCCTTTTATGTGTAAAAAGTGGAAAACAATTAGTTTACATTTATGCGACTGTAGTCAAGTGAATTATTTGGATTATTAAAAAAGTTTGCGTGACTGTACAACTGCTTGTTTTTGTATGGAACTTGTGTTCTCCAGCTATTCCGATTTAAGAATTTTTTAAATTAACGCGTCGCTTATTGTCGCATGTCTATACAACTCTCTTACTTTGCGAGGACCTTCCGTACCTGGCTCTTAGGTTCATGAATTGTTAAAATAATCGCTGCTTATAGTGTATACACCTCTGCGTGCCTTCTCCTTCTACGTGGACCTCGCGACACCCGTCGATTTAGGTTAAGAATTTTTTAAATAATTGATTCGTGTACCGTCGCACGTCTATATATAACTCCCTTTTTGGCGTGGACCTAGCGTCTCCTGGCTATTTCGGTTATGAGTTTTTAAAATAATTAATTCGTTCACTGTCGCACGTTTCCGTAGCTCCCTTTTTTGCTTTTTTCCAGACCTTTTCAAATGATTTACTGTTAAAAACGTCCTTAAATTTAAGAAACTTTCAAGTTACAAATGTTACTAAATTTTAAGAATAATAGAACTGAACGTAATTTAATATACAAATACACTAGGTTTAATATAAAACCAACAAAATGTCGGCACACGTGTAAATAAGTGGCAAATTTGAAATTAAACTTTTCCCCTCATGTAGGTTCGCGCGCCGCTGCTAGACATTAGTTCGCAAAACAGTTGAACGAACGAACGGACATCATTATTTCGTAACCATATCAACAAAACTCTCGAAACCCCAGAGCCCCAACCTTCACGCCCCCGAAATCCTTCTCCCACACCACCATTCTATATCCTTCCCCGTTCCGCAGCTCGACGAATATTCGCGGGCTCTGCCCTTGACAAGCGCGCATTCACTTCCGTTGCATAATGACTCCCTCGCGAGAGCGCCTTTCCCCGACAGCAGTTTCGTATCGCGCGCGGCTCCCGGCGTTGAAAATTTCACGGCGTGTGCAGAAATGCGCGGGCTGAGTTGCCAATATAACGGGTCAGTGTCGTCGAGGTGCGCGCGCGCGCGGATGACGCGTGTATATTGATATGCGGGTGGGCGCGCCGATGGGTGACGATGATGTGCGCTGTATGTGTGGAGAGTTAGGTGGGTAATATTAATAATGGTGCGGGTTTAATTTATGGATTCGGTTTCGAAGCTGGAGTTATAAATATAAACGAAGGTGATGGTTGCGGTGAATTTAGTGTAATAAAAGGAATTTTTGTTTGGTAAATGATTGATTTATGTGCGGCGTATAGGTATTAAGTATAATATTTTGATATTTTGTAATTGCCTATATATTTATTTTAGTTTTATTTAAAATTTTTAAGTATACAGTGGGCACGGTGGTATAATGCATTATTTATTATAGAAAACATTATAATGGGGAATGATTAATGCGGTTTTTGAAAGCTTACAGTCGAGGCGAGTGATTTAAATCTGAAGAAGAAGTTATATGGCTCTAATATCCGATGCATTTGAATAATCCTATAACGTATTATATCACGTGTCAGGGAAACAATTTAACGCACGAATTTTTTTCACGGCTGTAACTGTATTCTGTTGGACTTCTATATACACCTAATATAGCGTGATAATAACTGAACTATTTATCAGAGAAGTACATAAATTCATGTATAACTATGCAGAAAAAGTTCCTTACCTGCGGTATCATTCATTTATCTTTAATTGTTAATGTTTCTAGAGAAGTACTGAATATATTTTGCGCAAAACTTATTCAATTATTCAATTGTATACATGTATTACATTCACACATTAATAAACATTCGTAATCACAATATCAAATTATTATAATAATTATTGTGTACATGAATAATGTCACGTTAGATCAGAGACTTATCCATACCACCTTTCTATTCTTATTAGTAATTTTCAATTTTTATTCTACTATACTGAAATTGTGAAGATCGAGTAAAGTACAAAAATATCGGTATTCACGCACCGCAGCCCACGCCGACTATGACATTCCCGAACATACCATATAAAATTCTACACTGTTATACGAATTCATCAACGACACTGCCATAGTGCAAAATCCCCAACCACCTTCCGAAAATCCAGTCCCCTACCCTCCTACGACATCACATCAAAATCCATTAAACCTTAGAGCGCATCTCTCAATTCGCTCTCTCTTTCTCTCCCTTGCGCATCGCTGCTTTGCTCGCCTGGCAACAGGAAGAGCTGCGCACCGTCCGATAATACACTCGCGATCTCGTCGTCGTCGTCTCTCCCTCCCCGCGGCGGTCAGTGCAACATAACTGTGCACTTGCTCCTGCACTTGCCGCGCGTAAGCTCGAGGAGGGACTTCGCGCGCGTGAGGAGAGGAAGATTTATACTTGGGAGAGGATGGTATGGGTGGTATGCGAGAGTGAGAGAGAGAGTAGTGACGTGACTATGAATGAATAGGGAGATAAGAAGGGGATGGAAAGTATGCGGATGGATTAGAGGAGGCTGAGGTCGTTGGGGATTTTTTTTTGTGGGAGGATCGAAGGAATCGGTTAATGAGATGGTTAATGTCGGGTTGCGGTCGGTTGTGGATTTTATTTTGTTGGAATTAAACGGGAGTTAATTCCTCTCTACTATATATGATATTATACTGAGAGACAATGTAAGTTAATTAAATTTAAACTGTTTAAATAGGATATGTGTATAAGAGTTCACTAGAAAGAGACTTTTTACAGATGGAAGATTTGGAAGTTTAAAAATGAACACGGTATTTTATTCATCATGAAGAATAATAATAATAATATATGTGATATGTGCGTTATAGCAGATAGTAAATAGTGTTTAATATATTATAAGTAACAAAATATATACTTTCGATATAGAGCGTTAAATTCAAACAAATTAATACATATTAAGCAGATAAACGTTGATCAAATTACGTTTTCAAAACGCCAAGACGTGCAAATCGTTTCCAACCACATATCGATAAATTCAAAATACGCGAACATTTTCTCCCTCGCCAATCCATAACGATAATTACTCATTATCGGCCGATTAGTTACACAAATCTATATCGATTTTACAAACGACACGCTATATACGTACCTCTCCAACTTTCCGTCGAATACAAATAAGATCCATTTCACCGCGCAGGCTCATTAAAACACGCAGACACAAGATTAATACACCGGCGCGCGTTAAAATATATGTACATCGACACCAGCAGAAATAATGCCAATTCATTTCGTGACGTCAACGATACGCGCACCACCGGCCTGCACTCTCGACTCATTATTTACAACGATTCCTTTTTATTATATTTTTACGCTTATATCAACACACACACACTCGCTACATACGCCCAAGATTGAATGTCACCAGTTTGATAAAAATCCTCGGAACCGCGGACTAAATTACCTCGATGCTCGCCTAGAAAATCGCGCGTTCGCGCGTCAATTATTCATATATATATATACGTAGACCTCATCATATAGCGCGAGCGACCGACAGCTCGCCAATTACCATCAAACCGCATCTCTCGTTCCGATAATTACCTTCTATCATCAACAACCCCTCCCCATATAACGAAACCCCCGAAGAAAAAAAAACGAGGACCCCAATCGTCATCAAGCCGACACGTCTCTCCCCGAAACGAAAATTACACGCGCGCGTAGACCATCGTATATAATTCAGGTACGCTTAGGGGCTATGTATATATAGGAAGGATCGTCGACCGGTAAGGTTTCCGGTTTAGCGGCGGCGCGTGAGGAAAAAAGAAACAAGCGCGTGTATATGTTGTTGTTTTGTAGTATAGGGTTTGATGTGTCTGTTGTATATATGAAAGGGTTTTGTATATATATGCTCTGTAATGAGTGGATGCAGCCGAGTTTATCTGATTGTTCGGTACGCGCGCGTGGCGCTGTGTTATGAAATAGTTTAGCGTTGTTTAATAGCCGGCGATTATGATGTCGATTGAATTATTCAATGTGCAGGTATATATATGCGGCCGTGAAAATGTATATGAGCTGGGGGGCTTTCGTTGAAGTGAAATTAGTGGGTAACGATCGTAAAATGAATATCATTCGGCGTGATAATGAATTTTGGATGATGATGATGATGCAAAGGTTTACGTTGTTGTGGTCGGGATCAAGGTATATAGTTTTCCTATTACAGTTCGTATTATAGCATGAAAAAGAGAATGAGTACTTATCATGAGGGTCATAATAATAAAAGTGTTTTATATTAATTATATACAGGTATTTTTCTGTTGTCAAGTTTATTTCAGTCGATATAAACTCGATAACGGAAAATCGCGATGATGAGTTTGCGGATCGGCGATCATAATAACGTTTTTAATTGCGAGTTTGTTTTAATTAAATATATATAAGGAAAGATGGGATCGATTTTATAGGGATATTTAATTATACAGCATTAAGAGGACGATGTTTATTATAAAGTTGAAGATAAGCCTGATATTTGACTGATAGACGCGAGCACTAAGTAATAGAGTAACTGTACCAATGACATTAAGCTTATCTACAGATGACGGACGTAGGAGAAAAAAGAAACGAAATGATTTCATTCTAGGCGTTAATCTTAGAGAGCCGCGCCGCTGACACTTTTAAGACCGGTGAGGAATTTTTTTCGAATTCGTTATAGTTACGTGAGTGACTGCTCCTGCAGCACCTTTTTTTTTGACTTCATTCATTTTTTCTCGTAATCAAAAGATACTGTTACCGGGAAGGTGAGGATTTGATTTGAAAAAAAAAGAAAATACCTGTCATTAAATCGCAAAAAGAATAAGAAACTGATATATGAGTTGTGATTCTTCTTTTATATAAAAATAACATGTGCGTTGACCTTAAATCTCTCGTAAACAATTTTAATGATACCGACATAAAGAAAATTCGATTACCGCAACACAGTATACCGATATACTATACACAAGGTCTAGACCCACCGAATAAACATTAAAATCGCCCGGCGCGCAAAAAGATTAACCGCGATTATAATTTCTATACTTATTGTTCCGCACGGTATACGTGGCGAAATTTTTCGTCCACGGCAGCCGTATACAACTTTTCGAACGATAAAGAAACCTAATTAACATACGAGCGATAAGGCCGAGTTCCAGCGCGGGTCCCTCAAAAATCGTTAAATCTCAAATTGAATCTGCGCTGATTTATATCGGCATTTTATGACTGTTTTACGGGGCCTAAAGCGTGCACGTGAGGAAAAGCGATATTGGCGCAACGAGCAAACAAAATCAACGAAGATTGGCTTTTCGTCAAGGATATATATAAGAGCGGCTGACGGCGTGAATAATTAGCTGAGAATAGACGATAAGTTGGACGTTTTAATAAGATTTAATGGTCTCTGATGGTTTGAAAATACAGATTCTGGCTTGATTTCTTTTTTTTATTTATGCTTGATATCGTAAAGTATAAAGGCGAGGTTAGCGTCGCTTATCGGGGCCTTGAATAATAATCAAACTCCTATAAGTGTGTATTTATTACCTGATTGCTAATTGTAGTTGTAATTTCTGATACTTCGTAAATAGAATGTTTATATGATCTCGTTCAAACATGTAAACATATTTCTAATTTTATGATAATATAAACGATATTTTAATTGCTAAGCTGAATTGATATTTTTCAATGCACTCAGTTAATAATATATTTTTGTCATAAATGTAATAACAAACTATTAAACCGAAACATTTTCGAAAAAAATCTTATTAATACATATACATTTTATTCTTCCACGATTCACTTGATCCTCGCTTCCATACCCAAACCCCCAGAAATTCTAGACCACCTAATCCTCCGAAATTCGCGCACAGCATCCAGGCCAACCTCTCCATACCACCGCTCTCTTCTCATCCTCCTCTCGTTCTGCGCGCACTCGGAAAAAACGGTAAACCCCCTCGCTCTACACCCATTACTTACTCTCTCTCTCTCTTTCTCTCTGCGCGCGATCCGCTAAACATCTCTCCCGCAACGAGGAAGCGCGCGAGAGATCGCGTCCTTATCTCTTTCCCTGCGCTCCTCTCGCCGCTGCAGCGCCGCCGTGAGCTGCTGCTGCTGCTACAGCGCGCACAGGTGTATAGAGACAGAGAGAAGGTGCACACACACTCTTTCTCTCTGTTTCTCAAGTTCAGTACAGTTATGGCATCGGCGCGAGGCGCACGCGCGCGCGCCGCTTCGTTCATTCACGCCGGCAGCTAGTCGTTGTACTTATACGTGTGCGCGTGTGTGTTTTTTATGCGGTGGGAAAGACGGATTTGAGGAAGTTTTTTTTTTGTTTTTTTTTAAGATAGTGTGTTGAGGATTGAAGGAAAAGTGACGAAGGTGTTGTGGTGGAAGTATACGTGTGGAGGCAGTGGGTGACTTTTGGTTGTGGGATTATTCGAGGGATGCTGGCAAAGTGGCGTGAAGGTTTCGATTGAGATTTTTGAGAGAAGGAAGCCGGAGTGATACGTTATCTGTAGGTAAATTTCGTTGCTTTCGTATATTCTTTTTTGTTAAGAGTACAAGCTATAGAAGCTACTATCTGCACAGTACAATTCCACAAGACACTGTTCATTAAATTAAAATAAAATAAATGAGGAAAAAAATTTAATTGATTATATGGAATATTTGAAATAGAAAAAAAAAATAAAAAATTAGTTCATGTAACTGCAGTGGCGTATATTGTGAAGGAAAACACTTCCACGAACAAGAAATTTTAATTATATATTTATATTACGGTTAAAAGTAACGCGATCGTACTGTTTATTTTGAGACAAAATAAATAAACCGTATACTTTACATTTCTTTGCTTTTTATGCTTGTTATGTGAATGTCAACCGGTGTATGTACATATCGTATATATGTATTATCCGGATCGATGGACCGTTTTATACAAACAACTATTGTGTTTTGATACTACTGCGACACATCCTGGACGGCAACCGGTTTTACAAATATAGCGCTTTAAATTTCGTTCAATGATTTCTACTTTACATCCGCATTATTCCTATACATAACCAGCCACCTGTACACTGAATTTGTAGCACACACATTCTGCAATAACACATATATCCAATAGATATATATCGCGGCAAATGTATCTCATATCTTGGTTAAACATAGTAAAATCGAGGTCGCGAAAGAAAATGCATATATAAAGTTTAACCAAGAATGCGCTTCTCACGGGAAAACGTTATGTCATTTTATAATCGGAGGCTCGAGGAATCGAACTGTAACTGTCAGGGCTAACGTTCGCGTTTATTCCCAGTTTTATGAAGCTAGGTATATACATTCCTAAGTCATAAAATAGCTATTTCTCTCGGGTTATGTAGAGTACCCGTGTTTTGTATATTCCACGGATTGAGAAAACAGAGAAACAGTTACAAATGCCCTGGCGTTTTACAATGAATATGCGTTGAACATAAGTCAAACAAATATTGACTTGGTAATTTATTACCTACAGATTTTGAATGCAAGAATGGGGGAATTATTCTGTTATAATGTTATTTCATTTCAAGCGTAAATCAAGCTTATCGTTAGCACTAGGGATTTCTATTCAGCAGCACTAGAAAAGCTATTTCCGTGGGTAGTGGGTTCAGGTAGTTTTTAAGAGTCTGTTGGTTTAATATGGAAGTACTGTATTATGATAAAGTTTAGTACATTGTTAAAGATCGGTAAACTATTGATTGTCAAAACTGCTATATGTAGAATTAATATAAATTAAATCCCCTATAGCACCTAATATTGGAGCAACATTGCTCCAATATTGCTTTGTCATATTCCCCATATTCGCCAATATTCCCTCAACACTTTTATA
>UXGD01003678.1:0-19500 GCA_900474315.1 Torymus auratus
AGCACTGTCCCACCCACCCGTCCCAATGTGGCCCATGTCTCGGACAAAAGCGAAGCACTGGAACAACCGAGTGACCCCAGTATCCCATACTGCCCTATATACCTACACGGTATACCTATTTACCCACGTGTTATGCCACCAAGCGTGTGCCACCTAAGGGCGGCCTCGGAACTACATTATATAAACGAAAGTCCCCAAAAGTACCACTTGTCCAATACGTGGGCTACACCTTAAGCAATGAATTGGTGAAATATGTACGGGAGCACATTGGCGATATTTGTTCCATATATGAGCAATACTATGGCTCATTTATGAGCCATATATTGTCCACGTGGTCCTAGCAATATATTGGCAATACTTAAAATTTTTACGCGGGATAACATTTATTTGCTAAAATTGTTTTGTTCACCAACCTGCTATCCTTCACATACTATAGCCATCAGCTACAACCGCTCACTACCATCCACACTAATCACAATCCATCACCAAACTCCAAAAAAACCTTTCCTACTTTCCTCTCCTCTTACTATATATACGTACTCCAAAACTCCGCATCGAAGATGCAAACAATCCGTCAGTGGCGGCGTCCTTGTCTCGGCGAGACGTGTCGCGTCTCCCCCTTCTCCTTCTCTGGGGCTCCCGAACGACCTTCCGTTCCCGCACCGTCTTGCGCGCAAGATAGAGAGACGGAGATAGATCCCCCGACGCCGGGAGCGAAAGGACGCCAGGTTCGGCGTGAGCGAGTGCCGCTATATAGCGGGGGAGGTGTCGAAGCGCGGATAGCTATAGGTGGGAAGCCCGTGATTCTTCGGGGAGGATTGTTGTGAGGGGTTGGAAGTGGAGAAGCTGGGTGGATGGGTAAACAATGCAGAGATGTACAATTTTGTTGTTGATATAGATTGTTGTATGCAGACATTATGCGGTACTGTTGGTTAGACGTCGATTTAGTTATTATATAGGTTTGGTTTTGTTGTATGATGGTGTGATAATATAAATGAGTAGTAATAGCTGGGTATGGCACGCCCTCGGCGAATGAAACTTGTAATGTTTACAGTTTCAAGCGTCAGATCAATCGTAAATTGGAAAAGCTTTGACGACCGTTACATTATATTTGTTATTAAACCTTCAAAAGGGCAGATTATAATAAGCCATTTAATATACATTAAGTATATCATACCGTCACCATTCACCGCAATATTTCCGCACCCGCAACCTCGTCGTTGGCAGGAACCTCGCGCCGCCCGGGCGTCGTTCATCAAAATTTTCGCACGCGCAGAATAATATTTCGCGGCCGCACCGCGCATCTCCACTGTGATTTATTCGTATTCCCACGTTATACATAACACTCTCTCTATCTCTATATATTCTAAATTCCCACCCTAGCTCATAATCCGACCCCACCAAAAAAATCCCACCCTCTAAAAAAAAAATAGTCGCAACAACGCTCGCGTCGCCAACTCACTCTCTCTCTCTCTCTATATATATACCAACACACAGCAGCGCGGCTCTCAGCTCCGCTCGACGCGCGACAAAATACACATACACCCACACGCGGTGCGCGCTCGTTGATAGCTCACGGCTGTTCGCCTCCCCCCTCGTCGCCCCCTCCACCACCCGGCACGCCGAGCACTTGGCGGCACGCGCGCGCGAGCTCGGCCTTCCGCGCCGCTTGGCTCGAGTCTCGAGTTTCCTCTCTCTCTCTCTATACTCGCTGCCGCCCGCCGGGGGCTCATCGCGCTTCCACTCGAGAGAGAGAGAGAGAGGGAGAGTACTTTATCTCTCGGCGTGCCGTGCCGTCGGTCTATATCGGTCGAGGCGCGCTACTCGCACGCGCGCGTAGCGTCGGGCTTTTGCGTTTAATCTCGGGCGCAAGCCGGAGCGAGCGAGAGAGAGAGAGAGAGAAAGAGAGAGAAGCAGTGTGCTGTATTTTCGCTCCGTCTCGTTCTATAGCTGCGCGGAGAGATAGAGGAATTTCTGCGGCCTTTTTGCCGATACGGTGGGCGCTTTTTCTTTCATTTTGCAGATGTGGGGATGCTCTGGGTATGGTTAGGTTTTTTTTAGGTTGACGGGGGGTTTTCGGGTTTTCTTTTTCTTCGAATGTTGAAAGAGGAGGGATATCGTTGGTGAATATTTTCGGTTTCGCGAAGTTTTCGGGATTGGAAGGTTATTGGTAAGGATTATTGAGAGGATCAACAATCGATGGTGAGAGGATTCACGACGTGGCTGACTAGTTACGGGGGTATCTACTTCCGTTTGATTTATGTAGCGTTAATTATGTATACGGTTCATTATTATAATAATAATAAGGGTTCTTCCTTATTTATGTGGGAAGGAAGCGAGAGCTGGAATATTTTTTTGTACCTACTGCAGGTTTCATGATTTCCGTTAGATATCCTATAATTATGCGTCTTTTTCTGTACTGTAAATAGTAAATGTTCAAGCTATTCTACTATAGGGTTTCGTTAACATTTTTCTTACGACTATACTCTTTGTTTATAAAAATAACTTGTTATCAATTGTGTTGTTTTAATACGGTCCTGTACAGGGCTGAGCTCCAATAATTTTTCAAACCAGATAATGATCCACTCTCTAAATTAAATTCAGTGTAAGATCACTATTTAATAGAGTGTAAAATCGGACATTGTCGAAATAGTGCCTATATGCACTCTAAAATAGCTAATACACACTACTAAACAGTGAGTACACTAATAATTTTGTGTATATACGCTATACCGGATTACATGTGCACTCCCACGTAAAAATTTCAAGTCCTAGCAATGTGTTGCCAATATATTGTTAGGACCATGGATGAAATATTGATGTTCCATAGTATTGCTCATATTCCCCATATATTGGACAAGTGGTATACTTTTGGGGACTTCCATGTATATAATGTAGTTCCGAAGCCGCCCCTAGGTGGCGCACGCCTGGTAGCGTAACACGTTGGTAAATAGGAACCGTGTGGATAAATAGGGCAGTATGGGATATTGGGGAGGGTGGGTTGTTCCAGTGCTTCGCTTATGTCCGAGACATGGGCCACATTGGGATGGGTGGGTGGGACAGTGCTTCACTTATGTCCAATACATGGGCCACACCATAAGCAATGTATTGGTGAAATATGTACGAGAGCACATTGGCGATATTTGTCCCATATATGAGCAATATATATCATCTGTGAGCCATATTTCGTTCATGGTCCTAGCAATATATTGGCAATACTTAAAATTGTTACGCGGGGCTGTTACGACAGTACCCGATTTTACACTCTAAAATAGTGATTATTCACTGAATTTAGTTAAAAATCAATAGTTAACGAACATCAAAACTATCTCTGATACCTTAAAACTCCAGAAATGTAGTACGTTCAACGTGTTTAAAAACTAAACATTTTTACGCAACTACCTGAAAACCTATATATACAGAACCAGAAAATCCTTGGCTCGAACCACAAAAAAAAATCTCCAACCATTCCCAAAAACAAAAACTTCTCCGAAAAACCCTCGTCTTCCAATCCTCTCATTCCCTCTCACTCGCACACCGCTATATATACACCACTATACACACCCACGCGCAGAAATTTCTCCCACACCCACTCTCTCTCTCTCTCTCTCGCTCGACGATTTTACGGGCGCTAAGCGCCTTCTCTCGCCCGGCCGCGCACTCGCCTGCCTGCCTCCCCCCTCCTCCCGCCGCCGCGTGAGCGTGAACTCGCTCTATCGTGAAACGTGCCGCCGCGCGTGCACGGACCGCCGCCTCTATATACTCGGGCGGGCGCGCGGCGGGGGGCAAGCGACGCGCCGCCGTCATCCCCCCCTGCCGTCCCGCCGCCACCCAACGAACGGTCGGTCGGTCTCTACTGCGCGGCGGAGAGAGCGAGCAGTCCGTCGACGTCGCTCCGTGAGTGAGCAAGCAACCAAGCATAAGAGCGATCTCGTGTGTTTGGTATATATATATATAAATATAAAAGCGCGCGGGGCGGGAGATTTTGAAAATTTGGAGACTCGAATTTTCAAGGACTTTTGATAAACTGTGAGGTGTTTTAAATATATTTTGAGCAACCGCAGTGTGTTGGTTTTTGATTGTGTGCAGTGACGAAAACAGTGCTCCACTATAAATATATATATACATAAACAAAGTGTACTCTATACTTCATATAGTATAGTTGAAAACTCTCGACAGCTAGACAAATATAATATCCTATTGTACGCGTAACGAAACAATATAAAAAAGAGAAAAATAAGAAGAAGAAGAGAAACCGTCGCTGCAGTAGCGCGCTCGCGGTGCACACGGCTGTTTGATTGACGGCCGCTGCGCGAGCGGCATTCGCAAGTGATAACGTGCGTGCATCACAGACGTACATACAATAACACAGAGAGAGAGAGAGAGAGAGCGCGGGGGTCCGACAAGTGGTCGGCGGCAGCGGCGCCAGTAGAATATTCGCACGACGATAATACTACAGTCCGTTTGTGCGAGCACGTGGCGCGGTGTGTGTTTGTGTAATACCGATGTAGCGAGAACATAGGCTCGTGTAAAACTTTGCAGCTCGAAGCGTGGGTAAGAAATCCTTAGAGATAGGTAGTAGAAGAGGTTACAAAAGAACGGAACGTGTATAATAAACATCACCACCGGGCTCTATAAACAGTCACCGGCTGGCGCGATGCTGAGCGTGCGCCCTAAAAGCCGCCTCTCGTCAGGTTCGCCGCTACACCTGTACCCAACGACAACCGCGTTACCGAAGATCCTCGGCAATCTAGAGCAGCAAGGGGCCCTACCTGGGCCCTGCTAAGATGACCGCGCGTGTCTATCCCCAGAGACATCATCATCATCATCACCATCATCAGGAGGATTCGAGCAGTAGTAATAGTAGCGGGGCTAGCGTTGGAGGTAGCAGCAACAACAGCAGCAGTAAGATACTCATCGGGGACGGTTCCGCGGCGGCTGTAGTTGCGGCGGTAGCCCGACTGCACCAGCAGCAGTTGCAGCTCCAGCATCAGCATCATTTGTTTCTGGAGGAGTCTAACGGAACCGGGAGCCCTATACTCAGCCCCTGCACGACGCCCAGTCCAGGGCCTAAACTCGCCGACGGTCGTAGAGTGAGTATAATATATTATCATGTTTGTATTAGATTTTTGGTGCATGGTGCTGAGGGATTGTATAATATAATGAATGTATATTCAGAGGTGGGTGGAGAATTATGAAAAGTGTCTTTTTGTCGGTATAGACATAGTGTGGATATACATCCGCGGCGCCTTTATCGTACCTCCTTCAGTTGCGATTTAAAAATATCGTTGGTTTGCGTATATACTTACTACTGGAATTATAATAAAATATGGTGACATTTCGCTCATTCCCGCTTTTATAGTAGCTGCGGTACAGATAATGGCGCGATCTTATATAGCCGCGTATGTGTGTGTGTACAGACACATTCGATTTATATATTCGCGCCAAACAATGCGAGCGCTGACGTAGTTTTAATTTTTCAGAGTAATTTATACCGTATATAAGAATCGTAATAGCAAGTAGTTGATAAGAATGTATACCTTTGCCAGAAACTGCAACATACATCGTGTATATACCATTTCCGTTGAAAACGCAGAAAGGGTCAGGAGCGCGGCCGCGTGTGTGTATATACATAAACGAAGCAATTACAAATGCAAATCATTCGCGCAGGTAATATCAACCTGTTGGTCGTTCTCTCTCTTCGATTGATGTAATCTAATAGTTTCGGTCCACGGGCGATGCGTTCGCGCGGTAGCGTAAAAAAAAACACCGAATTTAAATAGTTATACACAGGCCGTGATTAATGAGGGAGAATAAATGAGCGCCGGTGGGGCCGACGGTGTATAAACAATGATCCTTATATATACACACGGCGGTGATGTGCGGTCTGCGTATGAGATATAATGCGTTTCATTTTTCGGGTTATATCAAAGGAAAGTTTGTACAATTCTGTATATTATCAGAAAAGAATGTATCGTGTATGTCTAGAAACTATCATATATGCACAACCAACAATAAGAGAAAAAAAACACTTACATTCTCCTATACATCTCACAACAACATTCAACCTTTATTGCAACAACCACAGCAGTCCCACCTCATCTCTCAAATCCCAAACCCAAAAAGCCTTCATCCTTCCTCCTCTAAAAAACATCCAATTCACCACCCTTACACCAACACCACCACCAACAACAATTCTCCCCTATACACTACAGACAACCCGAGCGCTTACGCGCGTTGCATCAGGCATGGGACAAGCGTGTCAATCACGTCGGCTGCAGCTCGCTCGCTCATTAAGCAGCCGCCGCCGTGCGCTCACGTCCCCCGGATTAAATCCCGCTCGCCCTCGCGCTACCACCCCTGTTTATACGGTACACACACTGCAGGGGGGTAGGTACAGTGCTGCGTGTTGTATGTATACGTTACGCGGCACGTGCGCGATTAGATTTGCCGGCTGGCCGATATTGTGCGGAGATGGGACGGGAATGCGTAAGGGAGGGTTCTTTTTTGTTCGTCGAAGGAGGGGAGATGGGTATCAATTTAGGGACGAGTGCGGGGACAGGTGTTGTACAGCGATGGTCAATGGGGTGCAGGTGCGGTTAGGGTGAATCTGGGGTGGTAAGAAATTATGTGGGGCTGGTTTTTCAATGGGTATAAATGCCGTGTATGTGTGTGTACGACGGTGGGTGTTGGTGATAGGAACATTTTAACTATTGGGGAAGAATTTTCCGACTAAAACAGATCGCGGATATATATAGATAACGTAAAAATATCGCATAATTATCCGTTATAGTAGCGGATCCTTAGAGAGCGCACCGACGGCAAGTATAGAAGAAATCTTAGAGTTTATCACGGTACTATGGGTTAATCATTCATTAACCATTACACAAAAAAACATAACCAACGTGTTACACTTATCGTATATAAAGACATATAAACAATTCCCGTCGAATCTCCTACATTAGACACAGCACCCGCACCTACAACCACCCTTTCACCCCCTCGGCAACCAATCAACCCCTCAAAACCATCTCGGCACGTGCAGAAGGGACCCCACACGTACTGTATACAACACACGCGCTCTCTCTCTATCCTTCCTCGGCCATCAACGCACGCGTCGCCGGCAATTTGCCCTAATTGGACTATTTACGGCGAGTTATCGCGCCATTCGAGAGCTCGCCATGCGGCCGCACGCGCGTTCGCTCCTTAGCGGTCGCGCGATGGCCCATTACAGGAATTAAAGTTCCGGCGATGAGCAGCCGCGAGCGTCTTTTTCTGCGATGTATATTGCGTGTGTGGTATGTCTGCTGCGGAGGTGGTTTTGATGTAAGATGTAGTACGTGGTGGTGGGGATTTTTTTTTAATTCTTGTGTTGTAGGAGTTTGAAGCATTCATATAATTGAACAAAACTATAAGAGAGATTATAGGATAATCCTAAAATTATATCTGTATTACGTCCGAAACCATGCGGCCATCCAGAACCCCGACTATATCCCTTATTCTCTCGTTCTCCATTCCTATATATGTACTCATATACTCCTCGTCTCACCACCTCACCCACTCAACACACGTATACAAATACGCACCACTACTATAGCACCTGCCGGGCGCGCGTTACTTTTTAAAGCAATCGATACACACCTCTCACTCTCCCACTATAAACAGCGCACACGGCGTCGGTTCTCTCTGATCGATGCCCCCTATATATACACACGCGAACGCGCGACTCGCTTCCATTCACTCGCATAATAAAAAAGGCGGCTCGCACGCTCGAGGCATTAATTAATCGCGCGCGCACTCGCTCGGTGACAATGTCGATAACCGCGAAGGCCTGCGAGAAAGAGAGAGATGGTATAATAGCCGCTGAGTTATGGTTTATTAAGAGCCCGCGAATGGCGCGAAAACGCGGCCGCGCGAGGTAGGTGTAAAGTGAGTGTTGGGGTTATATACAGGTGTTGCTGTTGTTGTTATGGATGAGGATGACGAGGATATAGTGTAAATCTCTTCTTTTTTTTTAACGCTTGGGTAGAAGAAGTGGGTGAATATGGAATTAGTAATGCTATGCGTGTTGTGACGTTTATTCTGTCGTGGAAGTAAGTTTTTTGCGGTTTTTTTGTGAATAATTCGTGGTCGTAAGGTCAACGTGTAATAATGGTTATTCATGCGGTTTCGTCAGTTATTTCGTTTAAGATGAAATTGCAAATCCTGGAGAATAATAGTCTGCATTCAAGCTCGTAAAATTAAGATTTCGGCTGTATAATATAATCACTAAAAACTTTATACACTGCCACACCTAAATTCAAAATTAATCTCTCGAGTAACACCAACATTACTAACAAAAAATCTAATTCCCATCCGCTCCACCCACTTTTCTATAAAAATCCTAATCCCGCAGTCGACGAACAAAAAAGAAAAGGTAAAACCTCGTGCCGAAATCCCGGCCCAGAAATACGTAAACAAAAAGACGCCGCTGCCGACAACCCACACACACACACGCCTCGCGCAAAAAAAGACGTATATATATCTCCCTCTCTTTCTCTCGGCTACTGCCGACGCGCGTCATCCATCTCTCTTTCTCTCGACGCGCGGCGGCTGCCGCCCGCGGCACTCTGCCAAGTGGAAAGAGTCGCACAAAGCGCGCCGCCGCCGCCGCGCTGCTCCTCTTATTTGAATCCCGTGACTCGAGCGCGCGCGTGTGGCTATACGGCGACGGCGGTTCTCTTCTCTTTTTGCGCACGCCGCGGTGGTGCTGCTTCTTTTTCGCTTCCGTGAGGAGATGACGGAGAGAAAAGAGAAGGTGGACGGAGAGGGAGGGTAATTAATTTTGAGAAGAGGAGGGGTGGAGAGACGATGTCGAGGTGTTGGAGTGGTTGGGTGTATTGTTTTTGGGAGTGTGGGTATGGAGAAAAGTTGGTATATGAGTATGTAGGTTGAGATTTCGTATACAGGTGGTTTAATAATGTAGCATAATAATTATAAATGATTGAATAGTATAAACGTTGCAAAAAGTTCAACTGAATCGTCGATGAATTATTCTTTCGAGTGAAAGATATAGAAACTCCGGAATTCTATAATAAGGAAATGATAAATAATTTAGAAAAATAGTAGTTATAATTTATCAAACTTTCACTCTTTTTACAAAACTTTAAAACAACGCGAACCGTTGCCTTAAAATAATTACAAAATTTTTAAATCTCACTTGACAATCCATCGGCAAGAAATTAATAACAGTAGTAAGATATAACATAACAAGCGTATATATAGCAAGACCCGTATAATTCCAACAAATTTTATAATAATCATGCATATAGCAACTTTCTCTATACTTTCTTTGATTTCAAACCTCACCATTTTCAAAAAAATAAAAACTTTGCAGCGCTAATTCCTCAGCACCATGACGTGTCGTATGTCTTACTATGAAACGAATATAACCATATCTCGTTCTTCTTCTTCTCCGCAGGCAAACAAGCCACTAATGGAGAAACGACGGCGCGCCCGTATAAACCAGTCGCTGGCGGCGCTGAAGGCGTTGATTCTGGACAGCGCGCGCCTCGAGAACACAAAGCACAGCAAACTCGAGAAGGCGGACATACTCGAGCTGACAGTACGCCATCTTCAGAGGCAGCGATCACTCGCCCAGCCTGGATTGTCTAGGTATAAGGCTGGGTACCAGGATTGCTCGCGTGAGGTGAGTGTTTTGTTGTTTTGAAAATATATATTTTTTAAATTTGTCAGTTTTGAGCGAAATTATTGTTGAAGAGGGGCGGATGTTTGGGGTCTATGTTGGTTGGAAGGTAAAGTAATTCAAGATTAAAATATAATGTTCGAGTTTGGTTTGACATTTAGAATTATTAAAAACTGTGATGAAAAATATACTTATGGTCAATAAATGGTAGCCGTATATAGTAATCGACAAAATAGTGCGAGACTTGCAATTTTAGCGATTCAGAAGAAACGTATATACTATATGTATTTTTTGGTATTTTTACATGCTAAATCTTACTCTGGAATTAGTAACTAAGAATTTAATTCATAACTTTTTTGGGTTAAAAATAAAGGTTTAGTCTCCTAAAAAGTTGTTTTCTCCTCTAACGTCAATCGATGTTATTGTTATATTTAATGCCAATACTAAATCAGCTGTAAAAAATTTAATTTTGTAAATACATATAGGATAAATCGTATTAAGGTAAACAAAATTATTCTTCAATCTTTCCGATTACACCATTCCAAAAGTACCAAGAAATATAGTCTAAAATATTTAAAATATTTCACACGATTATCTTCGTATCGAAGAAAATACATTACGCCAAAAGCAATAATCATCCTCAAGCACAAACCCTTGAATAATTCACACAATTTGTCGGATAAAACATCTTCTCTAACACACAATATCTATCCGCGACACCTAGTATACAGCTAAACCCACAGCCCCATTAAAACTCTAAATAATAAATTATATAAATCCCAATTACAAACCACAAACAACATTTCTACCCACACTCCGCGTACGTACATATACACAACTCCCTCCAACTGAACATTCCAGCATTCCTCTCTCTTTCTCCCTCACTCTACTACCACACTACCACACCGGACTAAAAAAAACGAAGAAATCGGCAAACGAGCAGCACCGGCGCGCGCTCACCGTTATCGCGTTTATCGCACGCTCTCTCTCCGCGCGGACTTTATAAGCGATCGTATCGCGCGGCGCCGTTCCGTGACTGGCGACGCGCGTGTCGCTCGATTTAATGCCCCTGCCGTGGGCGCGTGTGTGTAGGTATGTGTGCGCGGCTCGTTTTCTCCTCTTCCTTCCGCTGTTAGGGGACGTCTAAACAGAGAGAAATAGAGATGGGAAAGGGGTGGAAGATTTTTCGGGCGGATGCTGTGAAGGTGTCGTGATTATCATGTTATCTGGATGGGTGTTGGTGTTTGATAAGGGATTTTTTATATATGTTGATATTAGGTTTCTTTGGTTCTATAGTTTCTTAAGTTGATTTAGAATAATATAGTTTTCGATGTACTTGAATTGTTGCATTTTGACAACAATTTCAAGAATAAAGCAATAATGCTTTTCATATTTCCTGAAGCGAGACAATAATTAATGAAATATTTTGAATCAAAATATTCTGTTAACAAACTATTCGCATAGAAACAATATCGATAATCACTCAAAAACATCTGAACTAAACCCCGCAAAAAAGAAACATCCCACGCACTGCTAAAAAAACCGCGTAAATCATCGCCCAACCTCAACAGCAGCCAATCAATTACCAACCGCGGCCTCCCTCTACCTACATACGTATACACACCACAACGCGTGTGCAACCTTCGTTTTCTAAACAAGCTCTGCAGCATATAGGTACACGCGGCTATCCGATCCGCAGCGCCTAAGGGCAAAACGCACGCGCTTTTCCCCTCCCTCCCTCCCTATATCCAGAATTGTCGCGCGCTCTCGTATAGATGCATCGCACACGCGCGCCTCTGGTTATCGTGAAATTACGAGCGCGCGCTCGTGCTCGTTCAATTGAACGAGCTGCACGCGCGCGCGAGCCGACGAGGCCATAAATCGAAAAAGGAAGTAAAAGGCGCATAGCACGCGATATTTATACCTACCCGCGCGCGGGATAGCTCGGTTTTCCCTTTTTTTCCCGAGCGGTGTGGTTTTGCAGGGAGACGAGCTTCCTGTGGATCTTTTTTTGGACGCATGGGAGGGAGGTATGAAAGGAGGTGGAGGATTAACGGTGAGCGGAGTTTAGGGTTTTTTTTGGAGAGGTGAAAAAGACTTTTGGATGAGCGCAGTTTTCGAGGTTTATTTTCAAGTTTTTGCTAAGGGGGATTGGAGTATCATAATACGTTGGGAGAGAGTTTTTGTATATAATACAACGTGGAGTATCATCTGTTATCAGTGGTTTAGAAATTCTCCGATAATTCTTGCGAAAGTAGTCTGATAAACGGTATACCGTTATAGTTGTTATTTGTATATTTTTATTAATTATCGGGTATTGCAGCAAGAAGTAAATTTGTTGTAATCTTCGGCTTTCTCAGCAGAGAAACACTTCCGTCCCTATCGAAAAAGCACACGCTTGTATACATTTTTCGGCCCCATAATTCGAAAATGATTATTATCAAACCTACACACGCAATTTTCCAATAAGCATAGTTTAAAACTCTACACAATACTTCGTCTCAAAATTCCAGCCAACTCTAAAAAAACCTCGCCTCTCTCTCTGCATGCACGTCACACAAACACACATACTACGCGAAGCACCGCCGCACGGCGCTAAAAACGCAGTCATCCGCTCGCTCCGGCTTTATTGCTTTATTTCGAACTAACGAGCCATAAAAGCCGGTGGCGGCGCTCGCTCGCTCGCGCGAATTTCGCCTCGTGACGCGCGCATAATATAGCTCGACTCGCGGCAGCAGCAGCAGTACAGAGCGCGCGTGCGTCACGCGGCGGCCGCGATCGCTGGGTTAGATGTCTGGCAGGCGCGCGAGTGAGAGAGTCGGTTTCTCACGCCTTCCATCTCTCTCTCTCTCTCTCTCTCTCTCTCTCTCTTTGCACTCGCGCGTATGCTGGGTGTGTATATAGGTATAGAGTGAGTTGAGCGGGAGGGGAGACGGCGGTTCTCACTCAGAGAGGAGGATGTGGGTTGCGTAACGCGCAGAGTGGCGGGGTTTTTTTCGGTTTTGGAACTGACGAGTGTGCTGTGGGATTTTGTCGTTTGTTGTGTTGTGGGTGGTTTTTGAAAGAATTTTGTTGGATGGGATTAAAAATTTGATAAATATAAATTATTGTAACTATTGAAAAATATTACTGACATTTTTGGTACTATTTTCTGTAGTAATGAAATTACTTGAATAAAATATTTCTAATTTGAAAGAATGTTGTCTCTTTGATGGTACTTTTTCAAATGCAACTCCAAACTCATTATTAAATTTCATTATAGAGGCTTTAAAGAGTACTCCATAATTTTTTCAATCTAAAATATTGTATTTCCAATCCATGACGAAAGTTTAAAATTGCTGTGGTATGTCACACCCCATACGCGCAATTTGCAATCTCTAGTAGTATATAGTGCACACCAAAGGTTAAACACACATATTTCCTCCGTTCTTCCAAAATTCAAACAAGAAATAGATTAAAATAAGCAAAATCCAATGAGCACTCCCGCATTCCTCCACCTCTCCACATGTCCCCATATCCCTCCCACCAAAACCACGTATTAATTTCAATCCCTCTAAAAAATCACAACATATCGCTCCCATCTATACCCCCAAAAAATAAAAAAATTCAATCGTCAACCCTACTCACTCCCGCAGTTATATACCACTCCAAAAAAAAAATCCCTCTCGATTTTCGCACACGCGCGAACGCTTGCAGGCAGGAAATAAAAAACTCTTTTTTTTGCCGCTCTCGAGCTACGCGGGCTGCGCACGTCGCGATTAATAATGTAACGCGAGACGCGACGCGCTGGATTCCGGGGCTGTTCATGCACACGCGTTTTTGTGGCTGTAGCCGTCGATGATGCTTTTTGCTCGTTATTGGCGTGTGCGCCGGGAATATAACGGTTCCGCGGAACAAGAGCGAGGGAATTACACTTTTGACGGCGCGTGCAGGTTTTTCGACACGGGGAGGATTGTAATTCGATGCCGAGCATGTATATATATGCGAGCATCATGGTTCGCTGGGTTTTTGACTTTGAAATCGATAGCGCAACGCGGGATGTATATGTGTGTGAGTGAGGGGTGCGATTTTACGGTAGAACTAATCGTTATGCGGTAGCCAGGATGAGTATAGGATGATTTCTTTTTTTTTGGGGGGGGGATAAAATAGTCAAGAGAGATGATGTATTTATCGCGTACTTGGGGGATCGGATTGGCCGTAGTTGAAAAGTCGTTTGTTATAATATCGGGGTGGATATCTATAAAGTGAAGGGGTTGTGTGCGGATATTTTGTTTTGAATAATAATGAAACGAATGAGTGCTCTTATAGTTTATAATAACTCGAGTTTCATGAACGGAGGTAAAGTTGATCAGGCCGTGAAAATTGCGACAATTAATATATATATATATACTTTTTTTTATTAAAATGGCCTTTGTTATCAGAACAAGATAACACAGGTGCGAATATTAAAATCCTATTAGAGGTACAGAGGAGCCTTGGAAAGTTATATTTCCATATAGATTCTAACAAAATAGAAAAATTTATAATAAGTAGAATAAAACTAACTAATATGTACGAATACGAAACGTTAAATCTCACCGTATTCGTCTATTACTATGAACAAAACTTTATCCTCATTAGGATGTCAAACTATAATGGTTAAAAAATTGAATTATTTTACCTTCTTCAATAACTAAAAAAACAATTCAACCATTCCAACCTACACCCAACCATTTCCCACAAAAAAAAACATACACTGTTTATTAACCATCCTTTTTCCTCTTTCTTGTTCCAGGTCTCGCGGTACCTCGACGCACCGGATATAATCACAGGTAACACCTCGCCCATCGACCCGGCCTTCAAGCAGCGTTTACTCCGCCACCTGGATAGCTGCGTCTCGGAGCTAGACCTGGACCTGGGTTCGCGGCCTGACTCTGGTCTCGGTTCTAGTCCTGGTAGCGTAACGGACCGCGTCCTCGGTCCTGGCAGTCCTGTACCTCTCGACCATCCACACCACGCGGTTGCAGCTGCGGCAGCAGCAGCCGCCGCAGCGCATTGCAGTGCTGCGCTAGGTGCGGCTCTGATCAAACAGGAGATTCCTGAGCTCGAGGCTGCGAGGCCGGATAGTAGTACCGCGCCAGGGGATGAAAACAATAACAGCAGCAGGCCTACCTCGGCGTTCGGGCAAGTGCATCCGGCGGCGGTTGCCGGGATGCCTGGGATGGAGCAGCCTGGGGCTAGCCAGGCGAATCCGAATATGCTGTCCGTTGTTCAGGTGAGGGAACTTCTACTACTAATTTTATTTTACATAGTAGTTTAAAGTGATAGAATTATGGATGTAATATATTACGTTGAGGATTCACGCTATGGTTTGAGGAAAAGTCTTTTCAAGTTGTAGTTAGGTTTCTGCTGTCGTATATGAGCAAACTGATTTGTATAATTTCCCATTTAGAATTGTAAAATTGGTACAATCATTTCAAATCTATAAAGTATTAAAGAAAGATGTACATTTTTGGGATTTTTTTGATATTAACTATGAAGATGAAATTTTCATCAAAGTAGACTTCTAAAGTGTATGATACACCAGGCATGAATTTTGTTTAAGGTTAAAATAAAAAAAAGTTAATAAATGCGAAAGACATCACGCCAATCCAAAACCTCTGCACCTTAAACAAACATCGTTCCCCCCTCCAAAAAAAGGATTAACAATACCTTGACCATTCGGTTTTCTTCTCATGTTCCAGGTGATACCATCCCGGTTACCGGACGGCCAGGTAGTCTTCCTGTTGCCAAGTCACTACGTCCAGCTGGCAGCAGCCGCGGCTGCGAACGGCATAAGCATCGGACCGAACCCACCCACCGCCATCTGGGCAGCCACAAACATGTCTCTCCTCAAGGCCACGGACAAACTCATCAAAAGGCCGCTCTGTGACGACGGCGCGGTCCCAGCATCCGACTGGGCTTCAGTAGACCCAATCACAGGTGGCCTCAAACCTCCCAAAAGTCCGCGCATCGAGCCAGCAACAGAACAACCTCTCGACTTCACCACGAGCAGCGCGAAGAAGCTCAAAGCCGCCGCTGCGAGGTACGTCGCCCAGCAACAAGCAGCAGCCGCAGCGGCCGCCGCAGCCGCCAGTCACGACCCAGCCGCGGCTGTCGTCGGAATCGCGTATAATAATAACAGTAGTAGTAGTAACGGCACAGAAGAGAGGCCGCCGTCAATTGAGAACACGGCGAATGGTTGCAACAGCAGCAGTAGCAGCAGTAGCAGCAGTAGTACCGGCAGTGTCGTCGTCGTTAGTAACGCCGGTAGTAGTAGTAGTATTGTGAAGGAGGAGAAGACAGCGACGAAGCTGGAGGTAGTGGCGACGCCGTTGGTGGTCGCACCAGTCGAGGTTGAGCAGAACGGCAGGACGGTAGAGGAGAGACACTCGCCGAGCGGTCTGATGATGCAGCCGGTGAAGGACGAGGAAGGCATGTGGCGGCCCTGGTAGAGAGAAAGAATATTTTCGAACGTATAAAGCCGAGTAAGAACAATATATATATTGACGAATTATATCACCACGTGAGACATCGAAGAAAGAAAGAGAGAGAGAGAGAGATTGTGAGTCTGTAGGTAATTATTTCCGTTACCTCTGGCCAGATGACTATGTAGTATATATTATATCAATATATGTTTCTTTTTCTACGAGTTATTGTCATGATACATGTAGCTTGCATCGTTGCGCGAGAGAATTTCATGTAGATCGTTACGATTATTATTATTATTATTATTATTGTAATTATACATGGTTGACAAGAGAGGTATATAGTCGCCGGTTGCGTAACGGTTCGACGATAAGACTGCGGATGTTATATTATGTACCGAGAGGGACGACATAGAGAACGCAAAGGTGCAGCGTAAATATATTATACACGTTTTCGATAATTGTGCGTATATATATAATTACAGCTGTAATGACATTGTAAATAATAATAATAATATTGGTATATCGCGCGCGCGTATATACCGCTTGTGTCTTAGTGGACTCGGATTCTGTGTATATTTGCATAAGTACTGAGCTGCTGTCGTCTTTCTCGGAACGCGCGAGTCTATATATATACATAAAAAAATGTGATCGATATGATTTTCGGAAAAATGAAACGAACGGTTTTGAGTCGTTACGCGGCGGCGATAATCAGCGGCGCTATAAATAACGTTATAGCGAGGAGAGGAGAAAAAAAGAAACTGGTGATGTCGAAGAGGAGGAAATAATTGAGAGAACGCGAAGATAACCGAATACTGTATATGTACGTATGTACACATTGTAAGAAAGAGATATATATGATAAAACACAATCTTAGCGGTGCGAATGAGCGAGTGCGATTATTCGTTTTTTTTTCTTTCATTATTATTTCTTTTCCATCAGTTCGATTTTTCTCTCTTTGTTTTCCGTGAGTATTATTATATTAAATAAATAAATATAAATCGTAGAGCCTATAAATGCGTTATACGCATATAATGTATAAGTAGTCCGTTTCCACGCGCACCTGTACATAGAATTTTTCCGCGAGCGTTATCAAGCCTACGAGGATGAATAAATAAATATATATAGATTTATTTTAATGTTATCTAGGTGTAATATCGACGGGCGAGTGAGAGAGTGAATGAGTGAGTGAGAGAGAAAGTTGTATGATAATACGGATAGCGCGTATGTGAGTGGGTTTTGATCGATCGACCCTGCGAGTCGATTTTTTTGTGTATAAGATAGAGCGCGAAAGAGTGAGAGAGAGAGAGGGAAGGGAAAATTCGTAGGTAGGAAATTACATTGTAATTCCGCCGTTTTAATTGCTGTCTGTAATTGCTAAATATATTGTGATCTGGTCTCATTATTCAATGTACTTAGTGACGCAGTCAATACACGCAAATATTGAAACTCGAAGATAAATTGAATTATTTCAGACCCCAAGTCCTCACCTAATTTCCTAAATGTTCATTTTAATTGATACTCAACGTTAATTGTTTTTTAATTTAATATTTCGCATTTTAATATTTATTCTTTATTTTTCTTCTTTTTTATGAGATATATATGGAAAAATTCATTTTTGTTGATACAATTATTTTTCTCTCAATTAAAATGAATCTCTTTTAATCATGAAAATAAACATTTATTTCAAATAAAGTTATTTAAAGTCTTTCTGGAATTCAGTAATCTTCATAGCTGGAGGTACATTTCTAAAAAATATAAAAAAAGCATCAACTCAGGGCTAAGCCTGTGATTATTTTTGCAATATGGCTGTAGTTCGACTCCTTGACAATTTGTGGTTTGTAGTTATATCTTTTCAACTGTTACCTGAGACGAATGATGCATGCTGCTGTAATTATCACACCTGGGAAGAAAAAAAATTTCAAGGATTGAAGTTATTCGCATTCTCAAATTAGGATATTCCTATTTTGCAAAAAAAAATGAAAACACATAAAAACTATATCCTTTCGTTAGTATATACCCTTACATTAAAGGCTGTTTTCTTTTCTAAATTGCATTATTTTTATTATAATTTCGAATATAATCACCAAGCAAAAATGATACTCATAAGTACCCTATAGTATCCATTAGACGCCAACATTTATTAAAAAACTGTCAGTCATTGAATTATTGCCAATATATTTACGAAATATACCCCTCATCACATAAAAATAAATAACATCGCCGCTCTACCCAAACTTTTAATACAAACCACTTCGATTTTACCTTTAAACACGAGAAGGTCCCCTCTCAACTCCATACAAGGCTCTCACTGAATCTCTCAGTCCACGCCAACCTTTAAAAACAAGAAAATCCCAAATTACAAGCACTGCACACACACCAACATTATACCTCATATCTTCAGCACCAATATCTCCCCTTTCCCTCATAACGAGGACCATCCTCTATTACCTCCTCTCCATAACAAGGACCAACCCTACACACGCATGCACGTGCGAAAATTAGAGAGCGGCCGAAATTGATAGGGCCATGATCGGGGCGTGGCGTAAGTTCGCGCGCGTCCGTCAAAAGCTGGCTTATTTCTCTCCCTCTCTCATATTAGGCGCACGCGTCTCTCGTTTCGCCGATTGCCGAGAGGGGGAGAAGAAGGACACGCGGGTAATTGCGGTATCGCACGCGCGCGTGCTGCACCTGCGTCGCGCATCACGAGCGAGAGAAGAGCGCGCGGTGTCTCGCAGTGATGATCAGCGAGGAGAATGTAATCGAGGAGCGAAAAAGACGAGGAAGGAGTTGTTATTATTTCGGAGGTTCTGCCTTGTTGGGATATATACATATCGAGAATGTACAGGGGCACGTGTGTGATTGAAAAGATATTGAGGTCTGCTTGGTTGATTCGGAGAAGTGTGGGGGCATGTTTTTGGTAGTAATAATGCTATAAATATATATGTTTGGAATTCTGTGGTGTAGTGTGTGTGGTGTGTGTGATATGGAGATCAGTTGGATGTTTGAATAATAAAATAATTTGTATTTCGAAATGTCTTCATCACTTATATTGTCAGAATTACTAATAGTAGCCTAAAAACCGACTTTTATCTTAAGCTTTATTTTTCACATGTTACTGATCAACTGAAAAAATTTTATTTGGAGATATAAGTACACGCGTCCAGTTAGTACAGATATGTGGACTGTAGAGCTGCACGAGAGCGAGACAATACAATATTTATGTAATTATTGTCTCGCTCTTGTAAATTCTTGAAAATGTCTCTCTTGTCTTGGTCTTTTTAGTCAATATGATTTTCATATTATCAATTACATTATCTCGAAAATTTTCGTGGCTCCATACATTTTTTATGATATCATTAGAAAGCT